>QAXK01001332.1:0-10156 GCA_004335735.1 Chlorella sp. KRBP
GTCTGCCAGAGGTGGCTACACATGGTGCACTAGAAGCACCAGATGCAAAGCTCGGAACACAACCAGGAGGTGGCGCACCTGGCCGCGCCCTTGCCCTCCTTTGCGGGCGCGTGCACCCGCCACACACAGCCCGCGACGGTCAGGTGCTGCAGGTTGGGGCAAGCCAGGGCGATGGATGAGGGCAGCAGGCCACCGCGGATGGTCATGGCCTGCAGGTGAGGCAAGGGCAAAGTGGCGGGTGCAGTGGCAGTGGAGAGCACTTGCGCTGTGGGACTCGACTATGGTCGTGCTGCAGTACGCTCTGTAGACTGCATCCAACCACACACAAACAACTGGCTGCCTCGATTTGCAACTGGCATACACACACCTGGAAGGTGAGGGCCACGACGCCGGTCAGCCCTGGGGCCCCCAGCGTTTGCGCCGCCAGCCGCAACACCCTGCCCACGGCGCCCAGGCCACTGGCGGCGTCAGGCTTGAGGCACTCGGGTGTGGGCGCCGCACCGCCGTTGAACGACACGAGTGGCAGGCTGTGCTGCTGCTTGGGCCCTTTGAAGGTGAGGTGCATACGGGCGGACAGCTGGGACAGGCGGACCAGGTGCGTGGCCATGTCCTGCTTGCCCCGAACGTCCATGTGGAGCTGGGGCGGTGGAGCGGGGGGCACGTATGCTGACCTGCGCGCCCTCTTGCGTCCATAACTGACGTGAGGCGGTGACCGGGGGGGAGGCTTCCACGCAGGTGGGGTGGGGAGGGCATGGCGGAAGGGCACCTGCGGGTAGCGTGGTGAGGCGAGCCGTCATGTTGACGTGTGAGGTAACCCAGTGCCACCTCCCTGGGATATGCCTTGCTCCTCGTGTGCCTGCACGATCTGGTCTGCCTTTTTCAACTTTCGAGCTAGTATTAAGTTCGGGAGTAGCAAGCTTTCCTCTCATGCATGTGTGCCGCTCACTGGAACGGCTTGCACCCAGACCCTGTATAGCCGCAACAAGGAGCAACAAGGGACGGCGCGCACCTCGAAGGCCTGGTTGAGCGTGCGGGAGGCGAGCACGGCGTCCCTCAGCGCGCGGCAGGTGAGGAAGAGGGACGTGACGCTGTCGCTGTAGCCCTGCCGGTAGTGGCGCGCCTCAGCCCTGGAAGACCTGGGCTTGGGGAGGCTGTCCACCAAGGCGTGCAGCCAGAGCGCGGGCATCTCAGGCAGCCCCAGGGCGCCACCAGGTGCTGCTGCCTTCGCGCCTGTGCTGCCACTGCTGCCACCTGCTCCTGCTCCTCCTCCTGCTCCTTCTGCAGTGGCCGTGCAAGCGTTGGGCACCTCCTCCATGGCTGGGCCGTGGCGCGCGGGCCTGCGGCACAGCGGAGCGAACAGGACGAGCGCCATCTCAGCGCGTGCTGCTGGCTCCTCGCGCCAATGGGAGGCTGCTCATCGTCCCGCTGCAAGGTGCCCAAGCTGCTGGACGCGCTCACCGGACGAAGAGGTGCGTGCGGCGATACGCGGATGCGTTGTAACGGCGGCCACTTTTGGTGCGCGTCATCGCGTGCGCTGCGCCGATCCAGCGGTGACAAGCTGTCACAACTTCGAATTCGAAGCGCCAGGTAGAGGATAAGGTGGGCAGTCCTGCGGCTCATTCTTCCGTCCTTTCTGTTGCAGGCCCCGCCTGCCTGCCTGCCGTGCCGTGCGTGGCTCCCTGGCATGAGATTGCACGAGATTGCGTCACGCCCACCGTGTGGTCCCCATGCGTCGCTCTGCTCTGAGCACTCACGGACCATACTCACGGTGCTGCTTGCCACGCTATCCAGGGGTGGCGTGGCGCGCCGCCAGCCGTCACGGTACCGACGCCCGGCCGTGGCCCCACCCCCACCCCGATCTGGCCAGGCCAGGTGTGGCTTGGGTAGCCACTCAGCATTGGCAGCCATCAGCAGCAGCAGGAATCGTCCTCTGCGCACGGGTAGAGGTGGCCAACTGCCGGCGGGCGCCTGCGAGCGCCGGCCTCCACCTCCTGCCTCCCCGCCCTCTCGCACCGCCGGCAGGGCGTCAGGCGCTCGCAACAGCGCGCTCCACACGATCCCGCGGGCCGCTGGCTAGATCGTGGCGGGAATCCACGATCATATGCGCGAGCTTTTGAATGAGACGGCGGGCGGCTCGGAGCACTACATATGCGCTCGCGATCCACGGCGGCACACAAGAGCAATTGCGCTCACCACCTGTCGCCAAGGAGCACCACTCGCGCACGCGAGGCCGTCCTTCCTCAAAGGTGAGAGTCATCACTACAAGATTGCGATAGAGCAGGTAGAGCAGCGCAGCATCAGAGCCAGGGGTCAGCAGCAGCGTCACTGCAGCGCAAGGCGGCGGTGGGTGGCCAATGGCGCGCAAGGGTTGGCCCCGTGGGGCGGGCGGTCATCCGCTCTGCACACCAGCAGCAAGCAGCAAGCAGCAACACACCGTGGGATCTGCTGCTTATGACCCACCCACGCCTGCCCCTTTTCTGGCTGGTGCTTTGGCGGCAGATTCCCAATCGGCGACCGATCGTCGCCTGCCCGTGACGGCACCCGCAGCCTTGCGGCACTGATTGCGGTGAGAGAGCGGCCACGCGTGCAGCAATCTGGTAGGGCGATGATCTGGCTCCCTGCACGCCGGCCTCAAGCGCCGCCACACACGCAAACCAACCGCTCGCAGGCATGGGCTCAAGCAAAAGGGCCATGAGGGCCACAGGCGGCCTGCTGCTGGCCACGGCGGCCCTGCTGTCGCTGGTCTCCATGGCGCACGGCATCTCCAGGAGCTTCCGTGTGGGCGACTCCTTGGAGACCGGCGTCTTCAACCTGTCGGGCAGCGTGCGCGCCACCCGCCGCCTGCAGCAGGTGAGAATGCTACATTTGCATTAGGATCACTTGCAGGAGCATACCCTCTGCGCAGCGCATGATGCATCGCGCTCATCCTACGCTCACCCTCAACATGCACTGTGTGCGCTTGCAGCTGCCCAAGCCGCCGTCTTACCAGATCTTCATCGACGGGCCTATCCAGGCGGCGACGCTGGACCCCACGTGCGCAACAAGCGCCACGTGCGGCGGCACCATCACTGTGCAGAACCAGAAGATCACGGTGAGCACACACACGGCTGCCCATGTTGTGAACGGCAAGTGGGGAACGGCGTCCTCAACAAGTGATGGCCTGCCGCTGACATCCGTCCACTGGCTCCCTCTTGACTGCCCACAGGTGCCCAAGAACCTCATGGTCATGTTCCCGGCCAACGCGCTGACCTGGCAGGAGATCTTCCAGACGGCCAACGGCGGCACTGGCACGGCCACCGGACTTGCCCTTGCTGATTCTCCAGCCGGCGGCTTCACCTACAGCGCGTCCATCACCGCCAACAAGGTTGGGGCCGACATCCTTGCGGCCATGATTGACGTCTCGCAGGCCCCCATCATCGGCGGTGCAGGTGAGGTCCTCTTTTTGCTGTTGTGCTTTGCCAAGGCGTAAAGGTGGCTCCTTCCACAATGCATACTGTGAAGGCCCTGAAAGGGCAAGGGCTCATGACAGCTCCCTCACCTGTGCCTGTGCACGTGCTTGACAACTTGCTTGCAGGCTTCATCGACGCCATCAACTACGGCACTGGGGAGCTGACGATTGAGACGAGCGCCGGCGCTGCCAAAGTGCGCATCAACGACCCAACTGGTGAGTTATTGTCTCCTGTATTACCGTGTGCGTCCGACACATGAATTGCCAGCGCAGCAAGCAGCCCTTGTGCGATAGTGCCCCACAGCCTTGATGCCTTTGGTCATTGGCTGCACACCGCACCCACGCTTGGGTGGGAGAGGATCTGTCATGAGCCCTAACCCTAACACCGGCCGTCTCACGCTGCGTGTGTCCGTGCGCATAGGGCGTTTTGGGATCAAGCAGACGGGTCCTGGCTTTGACCCTCGCTTCTGCGTGGACCCTGACAACCCCACCATCGCCTCCGCCACCGGCTTCCCCATGTGCATTCCCCGTACGGTGGACGCATCGGGCAAGTCAACGGATGCCGAGTGCCCCGAGGCCAACCGTCCTCTTGACGGCACCGGCAACCCGCTGACATCCATTGACATGCCCCCGCCGCCCAACGTACAGGACGCCACCAAGCAGTCGCCCATGAAGGTTGGGGACTACATCACCTTTGCTGGTGTCCAGACAAGTGAGTCAGCAGATGGCACCCTGATGCACGAGCTGCATTCGCGTGGTCGCAGCATGTTGCATGCCAAGTGCCGCGGCCCACTGCCCCAACCTCACCTGAGCCCCCTCACGCGTGTAACACACCTGCTGCAGGCGCCACCGGCTTTGTCGCCGCGTACTCCATCACCAACAACGTGGCCATCTTCACCGCGGCTGGTATCGATCCGGCGTACACCACGTTTGAGGCGGCACTCATCGGCACGGGCGGCCTCAACGTGCTGGGCGCAGGTGAGCAGCACATCGCTCGCTTTGCATCACGCTTTCCGTTGTTGTGCACCCGCACACGCACAGCCATGCAGTGCACACGCTGAGTGAGTGCCCCTGCAACACCTTGCATCTGGTGCCGTGCCCGTGTGCGTGCCCTGCAGGCGAGGCGGCTGTGCGCTCGCGCTGGGAGGGCACCACCACCGACTCCACCCGCCCCGTCCAGCTGTGGGGGCTCGACTTCAACGCTGCAACTGGCGAGTTCACCAAGCGGGCCTACGGCGAGGTGATGCCCGACCCTGGCCCGCCAGCTGGCGCAGCCAGGGGACGCTGGCGCTTCCGCCCGCCATGCACCACCGTCCCATCCAACCCTACACTGGGACTGCAGGCAGGCGTCGACACGTTCCAGGGCAACAAGGGTGAGCGCAGCACGGCGTGGAGTAACTGAGCCTGTGTCCTTTATGCAGCACCACACGCTTGGGCTTGTTCCAACCTGTTGCGTGAGCTTGCACATGGCCGCGGTCCCCAACAACGTGCGCTGCGCTGCGCGTGTTCCCTGTGTGCGCAGGCTGCACCGCCCCACCGGCTGGTGTCTACACGCCGCCCACGCGCGAAGTGATGATCAGCGTCAAGGGCTGCGTCCCTCAACCACCTACAAAGGACGCTAGCGGCAACCCCGTGCCGGGCACGGGTGTGGCCAACGGCATCGCCAGCGGCGGGTGCTCGTACCGCAACCCTTCCATCGAGTACATCTGGTGCGTTGCCCGGCTTTTTCCATTGCCTGCTTGGGGTGGTGCAGCTGGCTCTGTTCAACGTATTCCATGGGCTCACGCAACACGCTGCCAACGGTGCCCACGCTCCCTGTGTTTTCCCACGTGCCCGCAGGCCCGAGAACATCCCTGGCACACCCATCGTCGAGAACAACTTCCAAGGTGCGAATGACTCTTGTGAGGCTTGGTCCGCACGTCTGGAGTGCCATCCACAGCAGAACCATAACAGGCATATCAGTGGTCAGCAGTATACAAGGCCACGCCAACAACAGCACCGCCATCAAAACCAGCCAGCGAGAGCCGTCCTGTTCAGTCCTGCTGCATCCGTAAACTGAGAGTGACCCAACGTCGTCGTGCTCGCCCTGCCACCTGCTGCGTGCCCGCAGTCGTGCCCTTCCTGACCCAGGGAGGCTACACGTCTGGTGGCGGCACCGTCGTCGGCACGCTCAACCCATGGCCCAGCAACGTGCTGCCCCAGAACTCGTGCCTGCCGCCCACCATCGCCATAGCAGGAAGCCCATACTCCGTCAGCACAGGTACGAGGCTGCTACACTGTATGCACCTGCTCCTTGCTTACACCCAGCACCTTGCAGCGCTGAGGTCCATATTAGTCAAGCTTGACTAAAGAGGTGCTGCTCCTAACCTTGCGTCGCTTGCTGGATAACTGTTGTGGTGTGCTGCAGGTGGCGGCATCACTGTCAGCGCGGACGTCAGCGGCCCCGGCGCGCCCTTCACGTACGCCTGGGCCGCGGACGTGTCAGCTAACGGTGGCACGTGCAGCACGCAGCTCATCGTGACACCATCCACCGCAGCCAACGGCGCCACGACCTCCACCGTCACCACCACCTGCGGCCCAGTGTCGGCCAGCACCACCTACACGCTCACCGTGACCAACACGTGCGGCAACAAGTTCACCGCCCAGGCCACTGCCAACGTCGTGGCTGCGCCAAGGTCGGCCATCCAGGCCATCGCGCCGCGGACCGTAACGTCAGGTGGGTGGGCAGGGCAGGGCTTTGGAGGTGCAGTTGTGTTGGGGCGCGGCAACAGAGTGTCGCTCGTGTGTTGGTGCAGCCGCAGCGCAAGCCAAGCACAGTCACAGCCACTCACCAAGACCACAGGTCCAGGCCAGAGATCTCTCAGGACCGCAGAGGCCCGCATGTCTTTCAACCACTCACAGCAGGTGTTTGTGTGTGAGTTTCAGGGGCACAACAGCACCTCCCACAACGTTTGTGGCTGCTTGCCTTGCGTGGTGTGCAGGCGCGACGGGGGTCAGTATCACCGCCACGCTCTCCGGTGGCACGGCCACCACGTTTGGGTGGACCCCACCTACGGGCACCACCATCACCCAGGCCCCTGACGCAGCAACGGCCGCCACCTCGTCCACCGTCACCTTCAACGCCCCCGTGCTCCCCGCGGGCACCATCGTCGCAACGGCAATGTCCTTCAGTGTCGTCACCGGCACTGCCGCAGCGCCTACGTCAGACGCCGTCTCGGCCATCGTAAACGTCATGCCCACGGCCGACAGAGTAACCATCACCGCCGTGGCCTTCAGGTGCGTGTTGTTGAGCGTTCAGCGATTGGTGCAGCTAGTTTGTCTCTCAACCTAGCTGCAGCCAGTGCAACTAGGTGTGCATGTTTGTCTGGCCCCTGGGCTGGGCTGGCTGACGCTGAAGCACATTGCTGCGAAAGCTTGATCACTGACAATGGTGTGCCGCGCTTGGAATGGTGGCGTGCTGCAGGTGCGACAAGCACCGCATGACCGTCACCGCCACGACCAACATCAACAACGTCAACCTCAACCTCTTCTTGCAATCGTACACGGACAACTCCGGCAAGCTGTTCAACACCGCCTTGCTGGGCAACACGCTCACGTACGGCCTGGTGGGCGCCGTCCCCACCTACACCATCACGATTGAGCCGGTGCCGCTGCCCAGCAAGACGATTCCTAGCCTCACCGTGGCTTCTGCTATTGGCGGCTCGGACTCACACCAGATGGCGACGGCGGAGATCAAGGGCACGTGCACCATCTAGAGCTAGAGAGGAGGTGCACGCCTGCTTCTTTTGTGGTGATGGGCATCCGGCGCTTTGGTGGATGGTAGGAGGTGGGGCTGTGGTGGCGATGATTTAAGATTTTGTGTGCCTGGGCTTAACAGCCCGGGGCATGGAATCGCTTACCAGGGAAGGGAGGGAAAGGAAGTATGTAAGCCTTGGTGGGTGAGAGAGGGTTGAGGAATCTGTACACCCTGAAAACGGGCTTTTTTAGGTTAGAGTTGAGAAGTATGCGGGAGTGTGTGTGTGCCTACGCAATGATTTGAGTTGAGATGGAGTTGCCTTGAGGCGTGGCGCTGTGCAGAAACTGTTGAGAATTCACAGTTTGGGCTGCTGCTGGTGTTGGCGCAAGAACTCATGTAGGGGAAGGGCTGGGAGATGTAGGGCTGTGCATGCTTTGCTTGCCTTGCTGCTGAATGCTTCTAAAAGCACGTGAATACCAACACGGCGGCGCTCCAAGGGTGCACTGAAGAGGTTGCACAACGTGGCTGGCCTGATTTGCACTTGCGGACGCTGCTGGGAGCTGCTGCCGGGCTCCACAGCAGTGGAGCTGTTGTTGCTGTTGCGGTGCCGCTTGTTTTTGTCGCTTCCTTGGGCACGGTCTTTGCTGCTATGCTTGAACACGCCTGGTACTTTGCCAGAGATAAACTCTTGCCAGTTCCTGCGGCAACCATTGGCTCTCTCTGCCGCCGTGCAGGCTGCTTCATTCACCCTCCCTTAACTTGATGCTCCGCCCTGACGGTCTCCTTCTGTGTGACCTTAGCCAACGCTCATCCAAACGCTTCTTCATTGGCCGCATGTATCACTTTAGGGCCTGTGCTGCCCGTCCCCGTCATGTGAGTGAGTGAGTGAACTTGGCGTGTCCACCACCTGATGTACCGTGCCTGTGCCTGCGTCTTCATGATTTGTCATGCCTCTCCTTCTTCATTGAGTGCCGTGCGTACTGCCGTGTGTGCCTGCCTGCCCATCAGCGATAATGCCAGCTTTGGACGAGTGTGTGCTAGCACCATCTTCTACGATTGCCATGCAATGACGCGTTTGCAAACAAGCAACTGAACGGTACGGCGGGATGCGAACGTGAGGCGGGAATCACAAAAGCAGCCCAGCGACAGCGTGCAACACCCGGGACAGCAAACACCGACAGCTAGCAGCCACCTGTACACCTGCCAGGCCACCTGTACACCATTGCGGTTGTTCGCGGCCAGTCCTCACCAAGCACGCAACACTTGGTATCCATCCTGCCTCCGGGCTCAAAGCGTGGTCATAAGATCAAGCTAGCTGCGCACGCCGGAACGTCACGTCAATATGAGTACAGTAGAGTGTCTGGGACGTTGTACACGCGCACGCGCGCGCACACCATGCACAATCGTGATACCAATCGCAAATCCATGGCTTCAAGTGCAAGGCCAATCCACAGAGCCGTGCAAGGCCAGTCCACAGAGCCTACTCCATACAGCCGTGACCCCATGGCCACGAGAACGCTTGATGCACCCTGGCAGTGCAGAGTCCATATGCCACGCTCGACATCTCTAAGCCAGCCTCCTCCCCGCCACCTCCACACCAGCTCCTGATCCCACTCGTCCCACTCGCCCTTTCTCATTCCTCCCGCCCACCACCCTCACTCCTGCCACTCGCCCATCTCGCCTCAAACGCCCAACGCACGCCCCTCCAGCTCACCATCCAGCCCATACCCACTGTCGCACGGCAGCAGCCTCAGCTGCACGTGAGCGGTCACCTCCTTCACCAACCTAAATATCGTCTCCAGATCACTGCCGCATGCGCTCCAGGCCCCGCGTCGTGGCACGCGCATGCCCATAGGGTACAGCCGGCGCGTGGACCGTGCAGTGAGACATGGCCATGCAGCACACTTGCTGGCCTGTGCCTTCGCCCTGTAGCCCAAAGAGGAGGGATGCTGCTTACCTTCCAAGGCCTGGTTGAGCGTGCGGGAGGCGATCACGGCGTCCCTCAGCGTGCGGCAGGTGAGGAAGAGGGACGTGACGCTGTCGTTGTCGCTGTAGTAGCCCTGCCGGTGGTAGCGCGAAGAGTAGTTGGGCTTGGGGAGGCTGTCCACCAAGGCGCGGGCATCTCAGGCAGCTCCAGGGCGCCACCAGGTGCTGCTGCCTTCGCGCCTGTGCTGCCACTGCTGCCACCTGCTCCTGCTCCTCCTCCTGCTCCTCCTGCTCCTTCTGCAGTGGCCGTGCAAGCGTTTGGCACCTCCTCCATGGCTGGGCCGTGGCGCGCGGCCCTGCGGCACAATCCGGAGCATAAGGGACGAGCGCGGTCTAGCGCACGGTGCTGGCTCCTCGCCAATAAGAGGCTGCTCATCGTCCCGCTGCAAGTCGCCAAAGCTGCTGGACGCGCTCACCGGACAAAGAGGTGCGTGCTGCGATGCGCGGCTGTGCTGTAGCGGCTGCCACTTCTGGTGCGCGTCATCGCGTGTGAGCTGCTGCGATCCAGGTGTGACAAGCTGTCTCAACTTCGAATTCGAAATCCAAAGCGCCAGGTAGAGGATAAGGTGGGCAGTCCTGCGGCTCATCCGTCCGTCCTTGCTGCTGCAGGCCTTGCCTGCCTGCCGTGCCGTGCGTGGCTCCCTGGCACGAGATTGCACGAGATTTTGCACAGGCGCGTCCACACGCCCACTCGCTGGTCCCCATGCGTCGCTCCGCCTGCCAGAGCCCAGGCCTTTCGCAAGCATTGCTGCCTGCCACGCTTTCCAGCAAGGCCAGACGCATCACGGATCACGGCGGTGGAACATGCGGATCCCGCTGGCCGCAGGTCAGATCGTCGCCTGGGCGTGGCAGATGGGTCCTGGAGATGGACGGCAAGCTTGGAGGGGGTGGGCGCTTTTGGGTGAGTGAGGACGCGAACGGATGGCCAGAGAGGCTCTACATCTTGGCCTCGCGCGCCACAGAAGCAGCACAAGAGCGAGTGGTCC
>QAXK01001334.1:0-11849 GCA_004335735.1 Chlorella sp. KRBP
CAACGAGAACGGAGAGGGAACGCTGTCGTCAACCGCACAGCAAGCATTCTGTCTGTTGCTGCACGAGAGCAGGAGCACACCCGCATCAGGTGGTGGTGCAGGGAGGGACGCCCTCGCTGACGCAATAGCTGCTCGCAGCCGTCCATCTCATCGCCTCGCTTTACCTCACAGTCAACGGCACTCAAAGCGTCAGGCTACAGCATCCGCCCACTGCGCCCCAGCCCAAGCAAACCATCTCATCCTACTCAACCACAAGCACCTCCACGCCCCAACCGACAGCAGCCTCCTGCACCACCTCCCAGCTCTCACAATACTGCTCCTCCTCCACCCCATCAGGCCTGTTGGGCTCCCAGACCTGCAGAGCCTGCAGGCAGGGCCTAGCGCCTGGCCCACCCGCCAAGGCCATGACCGCACCCATGTACGCAGTGACGCTAGCAGGCGCGACCAACATATTTGTGAAGTGGAGGCACTGTAGCCAGGGCAGGCTGCACGCCAGCTGCACAGCGGCCTGTGGGGTGATGCTGCCATCTTCAAGCTTGAGCTCCACACACGTGCGTGGCAGAGCGTGGCCCAGCGCTTGCACCGCCTCAACGTCCCAGGCCACTCCATCAACCAGCAGCATACATGTAGTGAGGCCTGGTGCTGCCAGCAGCGGCTGCAGGGCGCGCAGCAGTGCTGCTGGCGTGTCGCTCTGCGCTGCTCCATGGGTGAACAACATGCCATGCAGTGCGTGCTTGAACCTCAGTAGAGGTGAGAGGTCACCCTGGCGCACATTCCACCGCCCACCCGCCGGGCAGTTGCGCGTCACATTCTCCACAGCTGCCTGCACCTCCGCCACTGACGAGCGCTGGTCCACTACAATCGCTCCCCATGTGACAGGCGTGGCAAGGGAGTGTAGCGGCAGGCGGGCCAGGTGCTGTGGGCTGGCATACTCAAACGTGAGCTCCTTCCAGCGGCAGGGGCTGCTGCTGTGGGAACGGCGGAAGGTATGCTGTTCCCTACCCTGCCAGCGCAGGCTGGTGAGGTGAGGCAGGCCCAGCAGCTGCTCCAACATGTCATCCCCCTCTGCCCCATCGGCAGGGACGCCATTGAGGTGCAGCTGCGGCAGGTGTTGCAGAGCTGGTGCCACCAAGCTCAGCTCCTCGCTGCTGGCACACGGGATGGTGAGGGAGCGCAGCGCTGTGCACTGCGCCACGTCCTGCAGCATGGCCTTCCAGCGTGGTGTGGGGGTCAGCGAGCCGGGTAGGACATCACGGCAGTGCATGCCCAGGTGCAGCGTTGTCAGCTGGGTGCTGAGGAGAGGCAGGAATGTGGTGGGGCACGACCTGTCCTTCAGGTTGACAGAGGAGAGGCTGGGCAGTGCCGCCAGCTGCTGCAGCTGGATGGTGAGGTGCGCGGCGACGCCCTCCATCCATTCCAGCTGAACGTGCTGCAGCCTGCTGCATGCCGCGTTGGCCACTGTCGTTGCTGCTGCAGGAGTGAGCTGGCAGCTCCTGATGTGCAGGCGCCGCAAGTTCGGCAGCAGCACGTCGATGCCGTCGGGGAGAAGCGTGTCCAGCGTCAGGCCCTGCGCGCAAGGCATCAGGGAAGTGCAGTTGAGGCAATGGCACATCCATGCTGCACCTCATCAGCGCACCAGGCCCCCCGTGGCTGCGCACCTGCAGCTCGAGGCGCGTGACGCATGGCAGCATGACGCCTGCCGCCCGCAGATCAGCCAGGCAGCGCCCTGGGGACGCCGTGATGGTGCTGGTCAGCTCCAGGGTCACGCCCTTCTGCTGCTGCTGCTGCTGCTGCACGTCGCCCACGAGCGCTTGGAGAACCCTGGCACTCGGCGCGAAGGCTTCGGCCCGCCCTACGGCCAGGCACAAGCGCGCGGACCGCTCCTGCTGCAGCGTGTTGAGCAGCATCGCCCTGGCGAGCCGCTTGCAGGACCGGAACGCCACGCGCTTGCTGGAGCTCGTCCGCCAGGTGGCTGAGGCACTGCTGCAGCAGGTCGAGGGGCAGGCTGGTCCAGTCCGGCTGCTGCTGCTCAAGTGGTGCTGCGGCCATGGTGGCAGTGGTGCGCTGCTCTCCGATCTGGGGTGTGTGCGGCAGGGAATGCGTCCGTCTGCTGGATTGTGCGGGCCACGACGCGGAACACGCATGCGCGAACCGCACCTCGCAGTGTGTGGCCACCTTTGCTGTGTGAGTGGAGACTAGCACTGGTCACATAGTGCAGTGCTGGCTGTGGGCAGGCTGATGGTGCTTGCACGCGCCACCGGGCAGGGACCAGGGGCATCAGCAGGACCATCAGTGCGCAGGCGTGTGCTGCACAAGAGGCAGGCAGGCCTCCCTTGGAAAGGCAGCATCTTGCGTGCTGTGGGCCTTAAATCAGTGTGCGCCATCCAAGCGCGCACCAGTGGCGGTGGTGAGGGCTGGGCACGCGCAGGAGCGTGCAGGATGACGTGGTGGAAGATGCGGGTCAGCTGTTTGGGGCACACTGTAGGATGCTGGAGACTACACAGCATAGTTCAGCCGGCACTGCACTGAAATGTCCCGCACGGCCGCACCACATGCTCACGAGGTGCCGGAGCCTTGCCGTGCACAGGCACGTTGCCCCTGCACGTCACGGTGCGCCGACGTTGCAGGTGCGCCATCCTGACACCAGCACCGAGTCCGGAAACAATCGCCCTATCATGCGCCAACTCTGGAACCTCTCACTAAGCACTACAAGCTCACTCTCTCTCAAGCTCCGCTCCCTCCCCTCGCGCACACACCTACTCCTGCAGCACCGCCGCGCCATAAAGGCATGCGCGGGCGTGCGCAGGCCGCTGGGCTGCCTGTCTAGAATACCAAAAGAATGGACACACTGGGAGGCTCACGGGCACCTCCCAGCTGCGTGCGTCATAGGGTCATGTCTATGCTCCGCTTGCAGTCGTGTGGTCCGGATTACTCCGTCACGCGGGGTGCTCCGTGGGGTGAATCGCTTCGCAGCAGTGTCAAGAGGCCCCTCACTTGGGCCGCCGTTGCTCCTCCCTGCACGCATGCAATGTGAGTAGCAGCCTACCAAGCGTGAGAACGTGCGCACTTTTCATCTGCCCTTGACTCCGCGGCAGGCGCAAACCGCACGCATGCTGCAAAGGCTGCTCAGCCGAATCACAGGTAGGCCGCACACTGCGCTGCCTCACTGCACCGTCTCACTGCCTCACTGCATCATTGCCACGCTGCCTGACACTCACAGGTAGTTCACGGTGTTTGTCCGGATGTAGTTGAGGATGAACGTCGCACCTGCAGCGCACCAACCACCACCGCAGCACCACACCACCACCATCAGAGCCAGCACGACCACATCGTCGCCTTGGGCGACGGCACCCTTTGAACACTGTGGGCATCTGCTCGCGAGAACTGGCTGCAGCAGATGCAGAGCCCAGCACTCTGCAGAGAGTCCTCCCACCAGCCAGGGCCGAGAGCTGACTCACAGATGATACGCGTCATGCGCGGCACCAGCCCCCGCCAGAACTGCAGCACGCCTCCCTCGTTGTAGATGGTGGCAAAGGCGCGGGGCATGGTGGCGTACTCTGGCTTGGTGTACATGAAGGCCTGCACGGCATAATCGTCACCACCACCAGCAGGGGATGGCGTTCACGGCAGGTGTCATGATGCTGCAGCCGCCACAGAAGGTCGCCAGGCAGGCCTCGCCAGCAGTGTTCACGCCAGTGTACGTTGCTTGTCTGAGGATGCGCTTGCATGGCTGAGTCCAGGCATCTGCGTGTGTGTGTCCTGTGTGGGGCCAAGTACGACAGGATGCCGCGCCCGAAGCAAAACGACCACCCGTCCCGCTCCAAACGGCACACTGCAAGCGCACCTGCATGCGTGTCTTTGCCGTGTCAAAGGGGTGCGACGCCGCCGCTCCAAACGTGCCCGCTGCCAGGCCCGCCGCCACTAACGCCACGCTCGGAGAGTAGCCCTGCACAGCACAACATGAGCGTGCACACACAGCACGCACGCAAGCAGCATGCGTTGGCGCCGTCTCCTTCTTCTTCTGCTGCTGCCACTATCACCGCCGGCCGTTCCTGCAGCCGGTGAGTTTGCTGGCCAATGGCCCAGTGGCAAAGGCAAGAAGGCATCCCACACCTGTGTGAGCAGCGCCCCTTGGAGGATGGGGAACAGCCCTAGGTACCCTGCTGCGTACAGCCCCTCTCGCCCAATGGTGCACGCCTGTGTGTGCGGCAGGAAGGCACCAACAAGGCGCGCACACGACATCACACTGTGGTGCCCTTGTGTCACCACACACACACTCGCTGCTGGTCGGTAGCGAGGGCGACGCGGTGCTGCGTATGGGCAGGGTGGAGTTGGGGCTGCAGTGGCACCCATTGCTTGTCCAGACTGCTTGTCTGTGCCTTGTCTCCGCCGCTACTGACGCCGATGCGCACGAACGGGAGGCGTGCCTGCACACGGGCTCCCTGCACTGCACTGCTCTGCAGAGTGGCCGTCGGCGCTCCTGCTGCATTGCCGGGTGGAGCTGTGTGCACCAGCTCACCAGTCCTCTGTAGATGGAGGTGGTGTTGTAGGTCGCGAAGAAGTGCTTGGTCTCTTGGGACAGCGTCCGCCCACTCCTCTGCGAATGTAATGGAGTGACGGTGTGTAAGCCATGAGGCTCCTGCTCCTGATATGGAGGCGGGCACGGGGCTGGGCGGCTGCGCGCACAAGCGCCACGCTGCCGGCGCGCGCACCCGCACACCTGTTGGTGGATGATGATGAGCTCCGTGGGTGAGGCGATGAAGGCTGATGCTGCGCCTGCCGCGGCCGCCGCGCCAAAGCTCTGCACGCCCGTCAGCGGCTTGCTGCTGTCGCCCTTGAGCAGCAGCTGCTGCACCAGGCGGTTGGTGCCGAACTGCGACGCCGTGATGGGCGCCATGCTCATGATGCTGAGCTGCAGCGCACAACGCAGCAGGAGCGTGTGCAGAGGTTGCGATTGCTGCGCTGTTGCTGCACTGCTGGCCCCCGATGGTGCCAGCACAACGTGACGACGGTGTGCGCAATTGTCGGGACGGACTGCAGCTTGCGCCAGGACGCCCCTGCGCCTTGCCATCACTTGCGGTGCTGCAGCGCCCCTCGCAAGCTGCTGTCGTCGTGCGCACCGTGAGCCCACGGTACAGCGCCTTGGGTTGCGTGGGAATGGGCCTTCCTTCCTGCAGCGCGTTCTTGAGCGCCATCATGGGCTGCATCAGGCACACCTCCACGGACCCGCCGAACGCGCCAATGGCCGTGTGCTCCGCTGGCGACACTGTCGACGACATCCTCGGCAAGTGCGGCTGGACGCGAGCAGAGGTGCGGGACGAGGAGGTGGTGCTAGTGCTGGACAATCGCTGCGCAAATGAAGCCTTGAAGGGGCTCGAGCGCGGCGAATTTATCGAACCACCGCATGCGCGATGGGGTTTGCCGCATCGGAAAGGAAGCGATTTCTGGAGAGGAAGCGGGAGAGATGGCGACCTTCACCAGCAAGGCAGGCGTGCGCCCGTTCGTGGCCGCGTCGAGTGGCAGGAGGAGCCCCGCCTCCACTGGAGCTCGCCCGGCGCCCAGCGCCACCTGCAGCAGCAGCCTGTGCGTGATTGTCACGTTGCTGCGGTGTCCAGTGGCCGCGCTCGCTCGGCCGATCGATCCTTGCGGGGAGCCTGACCTTCACACAGGTGGATCCGGACGCCTTGTGCCCCTGTGCAGGCGGCAGCAATGTCAAGTGCAGCAGCACAAGCAGCAGCAGCGCCGGGCGGTGCAGGCACAGGCGGGTGAGGCGCCAGCGCCGGTGCCAGAGCTGGAGGATGAGCCCAGCACGGCGCAGGAGGCCATCACTGCCGGCCTGCAGCTCACAGGCGCTCGCAAGTGCGTGTGCAGCTTGACCTGGGGAGCAGGGAGGCCAGTTGCTCCGAGGGCGGCGGGGACCCGATGCGCTGCGCACCGTTGACGCGTGCCGGCGCAGGTGGGCCGAGGCGCTCAACCTGTTTGAGCGTGCGCTCAACCTGCCAGGCACCGGCATCAAGCGCTACAGGTGAATGGTGGTGGCCTGCGCGCGATAAGCACCTCCAGGGCGCATGCTCAGCGACCACGCATCGACTATCGTGGGCGAACATGCACGCCTTGCACGGTGCGTTGCCCGTGTGCAGGGACAAGCCCAGGGCGGCCAGCGACCGCGAGCGCATGACGGCGCTGTACAACATGGCCTGCTGCCACAGCGCACTGGGCGACGCGCGCTCAGGCCTGGCGTCTCTGGCAGGTGCGTGCAGCTGGCGTGAGGCTGAAACATGCTGGGGAGGGAGATGATGTGTGCGCTTGGGGCGACGCGCGCTCGGGCCTAGCGTCGCTGGCAGGTGCAGGGCACACCGTTGCAAACGGGTGTGCGTGTGTGTGCACGCGGGGCTTCAGTCCGCGTTAACCAAGGCAGCACGGATCAGCAGCGAGGAAAGATTGGACACCTGCCCATGCCAAAGCATGCAGTCACCAACCCACCAAGCTACCAACAGCCGGTCGGTGCGAGGTCGTGCTTGCACCTCCAGGGCTCAGGACTGGGAAGCAAGGGTGGTGTTTGTGTTTGCTGCTGCGTGGCCGGCACGCACGTGCTGCCTTGGTGGTGGCTGGACGTTGTAGTGCAACGGCACACGGCGTCTGGTTTGGGTTGTGGTGAGGGCAGGTGTGAGCGCTGCCTGCCTGTGCTGCCTCGGTGCTTCCCCGCCTCGGTGCTATATCCCCCCTGGTCCCCAAGCCTTTCTGAAAGCCCGCTACGGTCGCCCATCGGGGTTCCATACCGCTGCGCAATGTCAATTCTAGCTCTAACCCTGACCCTGAACCGTGCAGGGTGCCTGGAGTTGGGGTACGCTGACTGGAGGCAGATCCGCGCGGACCCTGACCTGGCTGCCGTGCGCGCCGACTCACGGTTCGAGGTACGTCGGCCAGCGCCAAACCTAACCCTAGCGCCTAACCTAGCCCACACCCACACCCAGAGAGGCAGGGAATCGCAGGTGGTGCCGAGGCGTGGAAGATGGGCTGTGACAGGGTCAGATCCCGATGTTGCAAAGTGCTCCAGCGCTGCCACAGAGGCCCATTTGCCCCCGTCCGCTGGCTGGCTGTACCAGTCCAAGGGCTTGCGACGGCGTTCTCCATCCCATGCACCATCATCGCCGGCGGCGCTGGCTCTCTGCGCAAGCTCTATGATGATGGTGCATGGAGTGGAGAACTCCCGTCGCAAGCTTTCGGAACCGTACAGCCAGCCAGCGTATCGTTGCTCGTGGGCCGCTGGGGCGGCGCTGGAGCACCTCGCAGCAGAGACATCTGACCCTGGCACAGGATGGGTGCTGCTAGGATGGTTGCCCTGTGGACGTGTCGCGTGACGGTGTGCGTGTGGAGCTTGCAAACGGGGCCGCATCAACCAGGGCAGCACGGATCAGCAGCAAGGCAACCTTGACCTTTTGCGTGCTGCTTTGGTTGCTTGTTGCAGGCGCTCATGGCGCGGTTCCAGCGGCAGGAGGCTGGCTTCCTCAACTTCAACCTGGGCAGCCTGTTTGGTGGCGACAAGAAGTGAACCTCTGACGCGGCATGAAGTCTTTCTGGTTGTGGGGTGCGGTGCAAGAGGAGATTGACACGCCTCTTGCAGCGCACAGATGCGCAGGCGTGAGCAGCGCAAGCACGGCCGCAACAGCATCACGATGGTGGGCGCGTGAAACAGAACAGAGCCCTCAAGCAACTCTGTCAGCCAGGTGTCACGCGCTCGCCCTTTCAGCACCAGTGCAGCCCAATGCTAACCCTAACCCGAGAGTGTGTGGGCTGGGTCCGCTTCCTTCTCCTCACCCTGCACGCTCCACAACAAGCCCAGGCCGCTCGCGTGGTCACCCTGGATCCCTACCGCCACTCATCACGTGCCTAGGTCCACGTTCGACCACCCTCAGCTCCGTCTAACCTAAACCTCACCCCCATCCAGACGCCTGATGATCGCCATCGCCAGCCCTCCAGCCCTCACGACTGCAGCTGCGTACCCCTCAGCTCCGTCTAACCTAAACCTCAACCCCATCTCGACTCCTGACGATCGCCAGCCCCACCCCTCACGACTGCTGCCTCCCACGCGCATCGCTCGAGGTCCGCCCCGTCACAGTGACAGTGCGCGCCAGCTGTGGCGGCGGCGGAGGAACGCCATCACCGCCACCTCCCCTCTCATACTCCTCGCTGCCCACGGCAGAGAAGGAGGATGGGCCTGTCTCGTACCCAGCAGGGCTGCCGCTGCTGCTGCTGCCGGCAGGGCTGCTGGAGGGGCCTGGCCCCATGCCCCATTCAAAGGTGCTCTGCATGACCCCTGCCCATGTGCTTAGGGTTTGCCCCAGGCGGGAGGCCACGCCCTGCTGCGCGTCCTCGCGGCGGTACTGCAGCAGCTCCTCGATTTGCTGCGTGTAAGAGCAAGCAGCAGAGCGGTTGTGTGTGTGCTGCTTGAATGCCAGGGCAGTTAGTGTCTGCTTTAGGCGCTGCCAGCTGCTGGTGTGCCTGGGTGCGTCAGTGTGAATGAAGGCAGGTCCTCTATCGGCCCATTACCGCACACCACCCACCTGCTCCACCGTCTCCTTGACCTGCACGTACAGCTTGCTGGCAGCAGCCGTGTCCTTGATATTCAGGTTGAGGGCTGCCGTGTCAATGGGCTTGCCCAGCTTGAAGTACACGCGCTCTGCAAACAGTGAGACACGCGTGTAGGATGCGATCACTTGCACGATGTGAGCATACAGCATTAACACATGAGACAACGCGTGTAGGTCACTTGCTTGCTAAGTGTGAGCATGCAGCATTTACGCATCGATGATCCGGGTAGTTGCGTGCGGTGGCCTGAGCAGCCGCCTACTCTCTTCCCTCGCTGCTGATGCCTCGTGCGTCATTGCTGTGCCTGGATGTACTGTACACAGTGCAGCGTCATGCGCGCGAAGGCGCCGCACTCACGGCTGAAGGCAGCGACGACAACAACAACCACAACCACAACCATAACCAACAACAAACTTACGAAGGCTGGGGATGGGGACGGGGGAGGGGAAGCCAAGGCCTGCGGTCAGCGACGGGCACTGAGGCGGCTCGCTCAGGCACTCAGAATCACGAACCTCCACGACACGCTGCTATGGTGCACACAGAGCAGGATGGGCGAGTCCTGGCTAGGGTTAGCGCTAGGGTTGCAGGCACCCTGGCAGAAAGAGAGCGGCACGCACTCAGCGGCAGTTGCCTAACCGTATCCCTAACCAGGGCCAAGCCTAAGCCCTCATGCACACCTGGCAACGCAGTGAGCGGCACGACTGCGTCCTCCACTGGAATGTCCGGCGCCAGGCGCTGCAGCACGGCCCGAGTGGCCGGGCCCAGCATGGGGTGAGCCAAGACCTCGTCCGCGTCCATCAAGACCTGCACGAGGGTTTGAAAATCAAGGGCTTAAAACCGCCACCGAGACCATGCGCATCAGGGTCCCCACGTCGCGCGAAATGGGCGGTGCAAACGCGTGCCCCGGCCCATGGCGCCTGAGCCCTAGCCTGAGCCCTAGCGTTGCATGCTTGCCTGGTAAGCGTCATCGGCGCCCACGGCAGCGAACGGCACGATGAGGGCCCCGCACTTGGCCGCCAGGCGCACAAAGTCGGGCTGGTCTGCAGACTTCCAGAAGAGCTGCGGGAAATGAAGAGTGAGAGAAAGAAGAGTAAGAAGAGAGAGAGCAGGAGATTGACACAGGTAAGGTGCAGCTCTCTATCAGTGTGGCAAAGGGCCGCACTGATAGAGAGCTGCGGCAAACGTGGCAACGGCAAACTTGGGGGAGGTTGTGGTGGGCCCTGCCTACGCGGCCCTTGCAAGCCCTAATGGCGGAGGTGCATGGGCCGTGCTACGCACCTGGTACTCCGTGCCCTTGGGCTTGACCACCTCCCTGCACACAGCATTATGCAAGCACGCTCGTACACGGCGTGACGACAGGCAGATGATGAATACACCTGACTGGACCGCCCGCCGGCGTGAAGGGTTGATTAGCCCTAACCTAATCCTAACCCGTGTGAAGCGTGAAGCGTGAAGACCATGCGCTGATGAAGGTTCAGGTCAGCTGCTGACGGCCAGCAGCATGCATGGCCTTCCAGCACCTCAGAGCGGCAGAAGGTTAGGGTTAAGCCTAGGGTTAGCGAAAGAGGAGCACTCACTTTGCGCCTCCAGGAAAGAGCAGCACCTTTTCGCCGGCCTTGAGCAGCCTGCATGGTGTGGAGACATGTTGGGGTGAAGGCTGCGATAAGGAGGGGCTTGCGAGCGGAAGTTGGCTGTTGGCGGACGTAGTGGCAGGATGCTGCGGGTGTAGGCTGGACCAGCAGGAGAGCAAGCAAGGCAGCGCCACTGGAAAAGCAAAGTGGTGGGCACGCGGCTCTGCAAGCAACCGCACCACCAGTTGGCCAGCAGCAGTTCCTCGGTTGATGGGACAGGATTTGCGTTGGCACAGCAGAAGGCAAGAAGCAAGCAAGGCAGCGCCACTGGAAAAGCAAAGTGGTGGGCACGCCGCTCTGCAAGCGACCGCACCACCACTTGGCCAGCAGCAGTTGCTCGGTTGATGGGACAGGATTTGCGTTGGCACAGCAGAAGGCCAGCAGCAAGCAAGCCAGAGCCACTGGAACAGAAAGGCTGGATCGCCTTGGTAGACAACGGGCAGCGAAGCAAGCACAGCCTCTGGCTCACGTCGTTCACAGTGAGTGACCTGCCTGCTATGCCAAGCAGCCATGCCCGGCTGACGGCAACATGCAACGAAACGAAATAGCCTCTGGCGCCTTGCTGCCCACCTGTAGGCACCCTGGCAGACAAGCAAACAACAGCAACAAGACAAGCAAAGCGAGCGCAGCCTTTCTGGCGCCTTGCTGCCCCCACCTGTAGGCGGCCATGGGGGACGCCTTGACGGCGCCGAAACGCTCGAAAAAGGGCCCCACGGGCCCGTTCCAGTGCCCCGGGTGCGCCAGACCACGCAGCCTGCAGGTTGAAGCGTGCCAAGGCCGCAACGGAAAATAATTAGGTTTACGAGCGCATGGCGGCCCTAGAGCGACCGCATGGCGACCCTAGAGAATGGCCTGCTGCATCAGGGCCCACTGCAGTGCTGTAGCCGTCACAGGGGCTGGTGGTGTGGAGCATGCAGCCAAGCCCTCACCTGTACCCTCGGATGCCCAGCTCGTACACCAGGAGGGGGGTGTCGTACCTGAGGGCATCACGTGGTTAGCAGCAGTGCGACGAGAGCACAGGTCAGGTGTCGTACTTGAGGGCATCACAGTGGTGATGGTCAGCAGTGCGACGAGAGCACAGGTCAGGTGGCACAAGTGGCGTGTGCATGATTGTCGTTGTGCACTTGACACACTCGGCTGGAAGCGGAAACCTTGTGACGTCAAGTGAGTGAGGTAAAAGCACTCCTCATGCTTGGCAGATGTTGCGCTTGGTGTTGCTGCCACATTAGGGCTTGGGCAAGGGTGCGGCGCATGCAGCCGCAACACGCAGATGCGACGCGTGCAGCCGCGACGCGCACCATCCGATGCGCTGGTGGTTGCCCACGAACAGCATGGGCCGGGCAGCGTCGGGTGAGCTGGGAGGGGGTAGGTTTTCCAACCCTAGCACCACGGGCGACACCAGGTCCTGCATGCACACACACGCCAAGGGCGTCAAACACGCGTTTTGCGCGTCGTGAGCGCTCCCACCTCGTGAGCAGGTCATGCAAGTGTTCCTCGTCCCTCGACTTGCTGCCAGCCTCACCATTGCCCAAACTCATACCCTAAACCCTAAACTCACCCGCCATGGCGCCAGGATCTGCCCCCACTCGTCCCATGCACTGACTGGCTCCTCCTCCTCCTGCTCCCCCT
>QAXK01001336.1:0-26305 GCA_004335735.1 Chlorella sp. KRBP
CCTGCTGGCCGTGCTGCCCATGGTAGAACGCGACGCGCGGGTGGGCCTCCAGCTCCATCAGACAGCGGCCCTGCCCGCAGGCGCTCCCTCGCCACCCACCTCCAGCTCCAAACCAATCCAAGTCACCTCGTGGCCCAGCCCAGGCCTCCTGCCACTCCAGCACACCCTTGCTGTGTGTGAGGCGTGCTCACCTTGTCCTTGCGGTCGTTGATACTTCAGCGGATGATGTCTAAGGTCAAGGGCCTACACAGCCAGGATGCGCTGGCACTCTCACCTTGTCCTTGCGGTAGTTGTTGTAGCGGATGATGTCCTTGAGGTCCTCCAAGGTCTCGACGGCGCCCTGGTCGCGCCGGAAGATGGCGGCGCGCGGGTTGGACTGGTAGCTCAACCAACTGTGTGTGGGGTCGTGCACACACAGGGGGCGGAGGCAAACACGTGCGTGCGGTTAAGTCCCTACCGTCGTGTCTTGCCTTGCACTTGTATCACCATGCCAGCGGTCTGTGGGGCACACCACAGCAAGCAGTGCCGCGTGGGCATGCAGGTGCCCACCACTGCTCGTTGGAGCATGGGAGCAAGGGAACTGACGGTGGTGCATTGATTGGCGCACCTGATTGGCATTTCGTACAGCTTGGAGTCTGCGCCAGTGGCGGCGCGCTGGTCCTGCCGCATGGCCTCGGCCGCACTCGGGTACCTGCGCGTGCGGGAGAGTGAGAGATCATTGCTGTTGGCAACACAGGAGCAGCATCACCGGTGCCAGAGCTCTTATCGTTCCGACCCAGCACGTGAGGCTCCCATCGCCTGCACACAGCAGCCTGACATGTGCACAGCACAGGCGTTCCAAGGTGGTGAGCAGGCAGGCAGTGGCTCGCGCGGACATGCCGCCGCACATGGCGCCACAGAAATGGGTGACAGGGCAGATCCTCCTCTCACCCGCTCATGTTGTAAATCTTGGGGAAGGCCGGGACGTTGTACGAGCCCCAGTGGCCGTGTGCGAGCATGTCTGTCATGTCCGCCGCCACAATCAGCCCGGGAAGCTGCGCAGGACACACAACACGCGACACGCATGCATAGGCGGTCAAGCGGGCGCTGGGGCAAGGGAAGCTGCGCAGGACACACGACACGCGACACGCATGCACAGGCGGTCAAGCGGGCACTGGGGCTAACTGTTCAGTGCCAGGTGTCAGGCAGGGGAGCAGGAGGAAGCACTGCAGCAGTGCTCACCTGCTCAATCACCCACAGCAGCCCAGCCTGCAGCTCGACCTGCGCAGGCACACACAGCCACGCAGTGGCGCACCAGCGCTGTTGGAAATCGCTGTGCCCACGCATGTTTTGCACACACCTCTGATCCCGTGCACGAGGCAGCCGGCTCCAGCACAGGGCTTCACTAAAGCAAGCAGCTCCAGCGCACCGCAAACGGCAGTTCTTCAGACAGAATCAGGCTCACCTTTGGCTTGAACCTGTTGAGGTCCACGACCATGTACTCGTTGTTGTACCTACGAGTACAACGACGAGGTACACCGAGGTACAACATTAACGTTGACCACAACGTGCAGCTGGTACATGTGCGTGTGGCCATGATGTGCTCGTGTGCGGTCCCGTGCTTACGTGCCGGAGTTGAGCGTGGAGAAGGCCTTGACCCATGCATCGCCCGAGGACGCCACCAGCATGGCCGCCCGCACGCGCTGCCAGCTCACGAGCGACTCGACCGTCAGCGCCGCAAAGATGGAGGGGTCGAAGATGTGGTTGGTGGTCTCTGTCACCACCAGCCCCGAGGAGGACAGGTAAAAGTCGTCTGCGGTGGGTGCACACGCACACGCAACACCAAGTGATTGTGTGTTTGGCGAACAGTAGGAGGCCTGCGGTGTGAAGTCGTCTGCGGTGGGTGCACACGCACACGCAACACCAAATGATTGAGTGCCTGGCGGACACTAGGAGGCATGCGGTGTAGCGCAGGTGAATAGCTGTGTTTGGGGGAAAGGGACAAGCTGAGCAGTTGCGTACCGTCGGAGAAGGTCTCGCCAGGGTATGAGCTGAAGGACAGGCGGCCAAAGCCAGGCGTGCCCAGCTCGTAGTGCTTGTAGATGTGCAGAGCCTGCATTCGCAAGCACGCACGCGTACGCCACCACCACCAGCAAGGTGAGCAGGTGAGCCTCCACCACCACAGCTGCAGAGGGCCAACCTTTCCTCGCTGCTGATCAGCGGCTCCAGAACGCACGCGAGCTGCTAGTGGTGCAGCAGACCAACGCATGCGCTCGGCACCACGCACGTTGGTGAAGGAGTCCCAGGTGGCGTGGCCGATGAGAATGTCTGACAGGTCGCCCGTCACCTTGATGAGCGCGCTACACCGCTCCGTGCTCACCACACGCCTCAACCACGCCGCAGCAGACTGACGCTCCCTCTCCTGCTGGCTGCCGCCGCTGCTGCTGGCGCCAAACCTGCTGGCCCGGCCTGTTGCCGCTGCCCGCCGCTCTGCGCTGACGCCTTGCTTCCAGATGCTGGATGTGGCGGTGGCGGCGGCAGGGCCGTCAGAGGGCACGTCCACCACGCCCGCCACCATTCCGTCAACAATGTCGTCTGCGCGTGCAGTAGTAGCGGGGCAGCAGCATGCGGTGAAGGCATGGAGAGGGCATGAGCCTCACGGCCATGTGTAGGGCACCCCAGCGACCCGCTGTAGACCCACACACTGGCCTAACCCATCCCCCACCCCACCCCCACAGCCAGTGTCATACTCACACAGCTCCCCGTTGTTTTGCATGAACATGTGCTGCTCGCGCGTCATGGGCTCCAGCTCCAGAGCGCTGGCGGATCCGGCGGCGCGCAGCCGCTGCTCGTGCGTGGCGCGCGCGGCGTAGCCCTCCGCCAGCCCGTCAAACTGGGCGAGCAGCAGCTCAGTGGCGCCCAGCACACTCAGGTCCTGGGGCGGCTCGTCAGAGGCGGCGGCGCCTGCGGGGGAGGAGGCCGCCTGCTTTGCCTTGGCCTCTGCGATGGATCGGCGCGTCCACGCCTCCTGTGCCTTGAGCCTGTGGGTGTGGGGTGAGCGCAGCGGCGGTGGGGGGGTGTTCGTTACCCGTGCAGCCGCCACAAGACAGCAGGGAGGCGCGCCTGAGTATGCGAGCTGGCAGGAGCGGAGGGTGCGCCCAGTTGGTGGGTGGTCGTCAGTCGGTCAAACGGCACGACGCACGCACCAGCGCATTGGCTTGTCCCACAGGTTAACGTCGGGGTAGAGCTGCTTCTCAAAGTAGTGCCTCATGTTCTGGAAGTGGTGCCAGATGCGCTCTGCGCGCGGCCAAGGTGGCACCGCACGGGGTGTGAGAGGCGGCAGGCCGACGCCGGCACCTGCTTCCATGCTGGTGCTAGAGCAAGCAGGCGCTATACCTGCTGTCAGGTAGCCCTCGGCGAATCCGGCCGCCCGGTAGCGCAGAACCGCGTCCACGTCCGAGTCGTTGGCCACCACCCGCAGCTTGCCTGCGGAACCAGGGGGGGCACATAGCACGCACGTACGTGTGGCTGAGCTTGCCAGGCGCAGCTCTGGCGCTGTAAGGAGCTGCACACCGCACCACTTTGGACTTGCGGTCCACCTGCGAGGAGATGGATTCGCGCTCACCAAAGTTGCTGGGGCTGTCCCTCGAGTCCATGAACGCTCCACGCGCGACGAGCTGCTCCTCTGGCGCTGCACACTGGCCGTGCGAGTCCCACCGCAAAGTCGCAGCCGCAGGCGAGAAGCACACGGCTCCGAGCTGCACAGCCACGGCCTGGTGCGCCAGTGCCGCGCACAGCACCACCGCTGCAGCGAGGAGCCTCATTGAATTCGTGCCTCGCGGGAGTCGCAGAGTCGCCGCGAACTCGTGAAGCTGCGTGTGCGGGACCCGCGTGTTGCTGTCGTTTCAGTCAGTGTTCTGCCTCTCTCCTCTCTCTCCTCTCTTCTCCAAAAGGTGCAAGACCTGACGTTTTTTAGGTCGGAAGAAATCGTTCAATCGCGCGCTCGGTCGCGACACAGCAGGCACGATGCAGCGCCAGGTGATGATGCAGCAGCGCATGCGCGCCGCCCACGGCGCCAGTGGCCGGCCCGCTCTTCCTTCCAGGAGTGTGCGCGCGGTGGTGTGCAGGGCGCAGCAGGTGAGGCACGCGGCACCAACTGGGAGGAGCGGCTTGTCATCTCATCGCAGTGCGGGGCCAGCGCGGGAGGACTTCGAGGCTCACCCTCCAGCTCGGCGAGCCCACAGCCCCGCCAGTGGGAGCGCGCCAGCGCCGGCAAGCGAGCGCCAGCAGCACGATCACCGGGTCCTCCCTCTCTCCGGGCGCGCTTGAGGGCCGGCAGCGGGGATTCGGGCTGCGACACGGCGAGGCAACATCACCACCACAGAACAGAGGGAGATCTGCATGAGAGTCCGCAATGGCCACGCTTGCCCCACGCAGGAGCAGCAGCAGTCCGTGGGCCAGCGCATGGCGGCCTTTGGCGCCGCTGCGCTGATGGGCCTGTCCACGCTGGCGGGTGGCGCGGCACCCGCGCTGGCCTCGGAGTTCGACCTGTTGGCCGAGCCCAAGCCCCAGACCTCGTACTACCTGGACGACGCCAGCGTGCTCTCAGTCAGCACCAAGAACGACCTCAACAGGAAGCTCAAGGATCTGGAGGTGCGGCGGAGGCGTGCACGGGCGCCCCAGCGCTAGACGCAAGTGGCCGCCGGCACGGTGCCTTCAAGGTGCTGCATACCGTGTGCTGCATGTCCTGTGCAGGACCAGACGGGCTACCGCCTGGAGGTGGTGACGGTGCGCAAGCTCGAGTACGAGACGGACCCCTTCGCCTTCTCCGACAGGGTGCGCGACGGCACCAGCAGCAGCAGATGGTGGTGATGGTGATGATGAGCGCCCTCTTGGGTCACCCCAGGGTGGAGCCCCAGTGGCGCCGGAGGGGGCGATGGCTTACAGCTGTGCTTTGCTCTTGCGCGACTTATGTGCTGCTGTTGCAGCTGCTTGAGAACTGGTACACCAAGGAGGAGGCTGAGAAGAAGGGCATTGTGCTGGTGGTGACGACTTCCAAGGAGGGCGCCATTGTGGGTGGCAAGAACTTCATCTCGTCAGTGGGCGACGACCTGCTGGACAGCATTGTGGGCGACCAGATCCCAATCTACACTGAGCAGGAGAAGTACAACCAGACGGCAGAGAGCACGGTGGAGCGCCTCGTGGCCAAGCTGCGCGGGGAGACAGTGCCTGGTGCGTGGCCTGGGGCAGCTTGACGCCGGGAGTGGGTGGGAGGGCGGGTGGGTGGAGTGGGCGGGACACGGCAGCCAGCGTACGCGTGGAGGCGGAGGTGGCGGGCTCGGATGCACAGGTGGATGGGAGGGACCTGGGCGTGGGACACCGCAGCCAGTGTACGCGTGTGGAGGCAGAAGTGGCGGGCTCGGGTGCGCAGCGTCAAGTCGCTCATGCGTCGTGACCGCCATGTGTTTGTGTGCAGAGGGGCCCGTGCGCCCTGACAACACGCGCAAGCGCACGTACCGCACCAAGGAGGAGACGGACAAGAGCAAGAGCGTCACGTCCACCGTCGTGGGCTCACTGCTGCTCATTGCTGTGGTGGTGAGTGGCGGGGCGGGCCGTAAAGCTGGCAGCCTGCTTGGGGAACTAGGTGCCTTCGCACACTGCACGCTGGGTTGCCTCGCACACCACACACGCCTCGCACACTGCACACGCTGACTCTGACACCTGTGACCATGCACCTGCTGTACCCGTGCAGGTGCCCATGCTTCAATACTACGGCTATGTCGCCAAGGACTAAATGCCGCCCTGGCGGCAAGGCGTGTTGTTTGGGCGCGGCTGCCAACGCTGCACCTCTGGGCCCAAGCAGCACACGCACCGTTTTTGCGGCGGGGCGACGAAATTTTGGCGTTCTGCAGCTGCTATGCTGTGGGCGTTGTGCGCTTTGCTGGTTTTGCCGGTGCGCCCTTATCGGTCTGTCTTATCTAGAAGTCCCTCATGCAAGGCGGCGGGTGGAGTTTGATATGCGCGTTGCAGGTCATGCGGTGGCGCAGACGTGACGAGTCACGCCAGGCAGCAGGGCGGCAGCGTCCGTGCACAGCAGTTCATGAGAGCAGGACAGCCCGGGCGAAACAGCGTCATGCAGCTGCTACCCGCTGCCTTGGCAGCAGGAAGTGCGCAGCCCGGTGCGCAGAGCAGAGGCTGCTGGGCAAGTGCTGGTGTCATGGGTGCACGCGAGCTGCCTGGCTGGCTTCCACTGTGCTCCAGGCTCTTTACAGGGTTCCGTAGTTGCATACAAAGTGTGCAGTGCAAGTTAAGTTAGTAGCGCAGACCAGAGCGCAAACCGTGGCGCAGGCAGATCATCAAACAATCCGAAAGAAGCGCAAGCAATCTGGTCCGTCGAATGGCGACAAATCACAAAGAATCTCAAGACATGTCAGAAACCAATGGTTGCGGAGCAATCTACTCATACTAATCTACATGACGACCGTGTCGTCCAGGTGGCACTTGGAGGCGCTGACCTGCATGCGGTGCGCCACCACGCTGGCGGCGCGTGAGCGGGGCACGGCCGCCGGGGGCTGAGCCGCCACGCTCACCGCCGCCACCGCCCGTTCCAGCATGAGGGTGTTGAGCGCCGCCGTGGCGCTGCCGGCGGGCGAGGCGCCGCCCGCGTCCTTGGCCGTCTGCAGGCCCATGGTGCGCACCAGCTGTCCGCGGCGCACGGCCTTGGCGAAGAGCGGGTTGAAGAGCAGCAGCGTCTGGAGCCACGAGACGATGCCGGTGAAGGAGAGCACGGCCAGCACCAGCAGCAGCGAGTAGCCGATGAGGCAGTCCGACAGGTGGTACCCCAGGTCCACCAGGGCGCGGGCGCGTGGGCTCTTGGTGGCGATGTGGGTGGCGGCGCGGTGCACGATGAGCACCAGGTTGACCTCGCTGTAGATGATGGTGACGAGGTTGGCCCAGCCGTTGCCAGAGTACCAGCGGCTGAGGATGGCCAGGTAGGCGAAGAGCAGCACGCCGCACACGACGGCGGTCCAGAAGCCGACCAGGCGGGTGGAGCGCTGCGAGCGGACGCGGAAGCTGTTGAGCGTGGAGAGCGCGGTGGCCAGCACCGCCCAGAAGATGGCGGTGGCGACCAGGAAGAGGACGTAGGGGGAGCGGAGGGGGCCAGGGGCGACGGTGACGGAGACGTCCAGGCGGGAGACGGCGGCGAGGGTGAGGAGGATTAGGGGCGCGCAGGAGCAGAGGCACGAGAGCACCACGTTGCCCCAGTGCGAGGTCTGGTTGCCGCGGTCGTTGCGCGTCTTGGCCAGCTGTGCGCGGTTCCACGAGTGCCACGACGAGTTGGTCTCGGGGTCGACCTCGCCGGACAGCCAGCGGCCCCACAGCGCGATGTCGCGCTTGACCTTGGTGGTGCTGAAGCCCATCGGGTTGAACCTGCGCGGCGCGGACAGCAGCAGGAGCACAGAGCATAGCGTGAGATGGGTGAGCTCGGAGCGAGGATCGGAGACTGGCGGGACTGCGGCAGCTGCGACAGCTGCGCTGGGTGCGGCGAACGGGAGCGGAGGATGCGGGGGGTGCGGCGACTCACCAGAAGGGCGCGAAGACGAGCGAGGCGGCGACGAGCCAGATGCCCCAGGTGATGGCTCCGTAGCTGCAGGTCGCGCACGACATGGAGGCCAGGAGGACGAAGCAGAGCGCCATGAGCTCCACGCCGGTGTAGATGTGGGTGCGGGCGTAGTTGCACCAGATCTTGAGGAATGGGTTGCTTGTCATGGAGAAGCCGCGGCCCGTGCCGATGTACATCGCTCCGCCGTACATCATGTCGTCCACCAGGTAGTGTGACGTGGTCTGCTGCTTGAAGACAAAGTGCGCCCACGAGCCTGCACAACGACAGCGCAGCACACACAGCACGTCAGCATCCTGCTATGCCACGCAAGCGTGCAGCTGATTGCGCGGCTGGTGGCTGTTGCTGCAGCGCTAGCTAGCCAGCACAAAGGTGGAAGAGGCGGCGGCGGCGACTCACCTGCCAGGGTCTGGCGGACGGCGACGATGAGGCACTTGATGAGCCCGTGCTCCAGCGCCAGCTCGCAGAGGAAGGGCAGCAGGGAGAGCGTGCCGAGCTGCAGGACGTACTCTGCGCTGAGCGTGTCGGTGATGGTGATGACCTCCTTGGGCTTGCTGTTGGGGTCGGACGGGTTGGTGGGCGGCTCGAGCGAGGGGATGGACACCTCGTTGGCGCGGGCCAGGGCAAAGAAGCACAGCGTAAAGAGCTGGGCGGAGATGGTGGCCATGATGAGCATCGTGTTGATGTAGTAGCCGAGGCCTGCGCGGGGTGGGAAGGCACACGAGGGCAGTGCGCACGCGTGTCAGGTCAGGTTGAGGTGGCAGCTGCGGGGTGGTTTTGCAGATGGCTGCAGGTGGCTGCGGGTACGATTGCAGCTTGGTGAGAAGAAGGAAGGGGCGCTCACCGCTGTGGAAGAAGTGCAGCAGGCGGAAGACGTCCAGGCGCGCCGACAGGCGCCACACGTCGCGGCTGATGAGCACCTCGCCGGCACCTCCCGAGATCTGCACACGCACACACACACGTCGGCACGCCCACAACACAACACGTTAGCACACGATGCGGGCGGCAAAACAAGCCCGTCGCTGAAACTGCACTGCAGAGCTGTTGGCGTTGGGTGGAGGGCAGGCGGGCAGGCTCACCTTGATCTCAAAGGCGTTGATCGAGTCAAAGCCCATGTCGCGCCCCTTGCCCACGTTCATGTACTCGCGGTACTTGATGCGTGCGCCGCGCGTGGTGTGGTTGAGCCCGCCAAAGATGTCCTCCGAGATGTGCAGCTGGCGGGTGGCCTTGGACACGCCGCCGCGCGTCATGACGTGCAGCTTGTTGAAGATGTCAGGGTGGCCGTAGTGCATGCGCACGTTGCCGGGCGTGTCCATGGTGCGCTGCACGATGGTGCCGAAGGCGAACTCGGCGCTGGCGGCAAAGGAGCCCAGGGCGCCCGACTGCACAGCACGCACAGCACAGCACACGCAGCAGCAAGGATAAGGACGTTAGTGCCAGTGGCGGTGACGGGCAAGCGGACTTGTTGCAGTGCGGCAGAGCTGAGCACTCTGTTAACAACTGTGCTGCGGCTCACCTTGTCGGAGAAGATGTGCTCGCAGAAGCCGACGATGGCGGTGGGCTTGGCGGCGGCGGGCGAGCGGGCCTTGACGTGGGCGTTGCGCATGTCGACGCCGCTGCCGCGCACACCCACGCTCTGGGGCGCCATGACCGCCTTGGCGTCTGCGCACACGCACACACACGCAACACAAGGGACAAGGGTGAGAACCAGCACCAAAAGACCTTGCTGCCTGCCTCTGCAGCAAATGCTGGCTGCTTGACCCGGGCAAGCCGCAGACTGCGCAGCCGTCGGTTGACTCACCGTGCACCTCCGGCGCCAGCTCCGACAGCAGGTTGCGCATCTTGAGTCCCTCGGCGAGCGCGTTGTCCTGGTTCATGTCGATGGTCTGCAGGCCCTCGCCCAGCGCGAAGATGATGGCGTGGTTCTGGTTCTCGGGTTTGCCCTCGCCCAGGATGACGCCGCGCCCGCTGTACTGGTTCTGGGGCAGCCGCACGCGGTAGAGCTCCTGCACCCGCTGCGTGGAGACGAAGGCGCCGGCCTCCCAGGCGGCGGGCGGGCCGTTGCGCCGGCTGATGAGCACGCTGCACTGCTGCGTGCCGCCGCGCCCGTTGGCCGCCGGGGTGGTGTCCAGGAAGGCGACGCGGAGGTGCTCGAAGCACTCGAGCAGCACGTCGACGCCCTCGGCCAGCCACCGGTTGCGCACGTTGCGCTCGTGGCGGTTGCGGCCGTAGAGCTGCGAGGAGACGACGTAGGAGAACTTGCTGCCTACCAGCTCGTTGATCCACTCCTCGTAGGCCTGCTGGGGCATGTCGGCGGGGCGCGGGTGCTCCAGCCGGGCCAGCATGCGCAGAGCCTTGTCGTAGCACATCATGCCGCGCACCGTCCTCGCCTGCGCATAAGTCACCACGGCGGACAACATGGGCACACGGCACCGTCAGGAGGTGAAGAAAGAGCATCATTGCTGCGACCGCTGCCACCCTGCCACCACTGCGTAAGTTGCGACACCCACCCAACACCCCACCCACAGCCCAGCGAGGCTGCGGCACTCACCAGGAGCTGGCCGCGGAAGGAGGCCCACAGCTGCAGCTCCAGCGCGAGCTCCGAGAGCGGGCCGCCCGGGGCAAAGGCGTCCTCAGTCATGTGGCGCACGTCGACGCCCAGGCGGTCGCCCAGCCGCTCCTTGAAGTTGTCAAAGTCTGACGGGAAGACGGAGCGCAGGTAGGACATGAGGCTCACGCGGTCCTCGGTCTGCGCACACAAGGAGCAGCAGTGAACAAGTGCACACACAGCGACGCGTCAGTGGCAGTCATGGCAACCTGGCAGTGGTGCTGGGAGGAGGTCCGGTGCAGCTGCGCTGCGTGCGTAGCAAAGTAGCTGCGTCAGCAGCACGCCTCGCACCTCGGTGAGCAGGTCGGCGAGTCCGTTGGCCGACGCCGGCGCAGCGCCGCCGCTGCCCACGGCGGGTGTGGCGGCCGCCATAGCGTCCTGCAGGGAGGTGGTGGACTTGCAGCCCAGTGCCTGCGCCACGCGGCCGCTGTCGAGCGGGTAGAGCACGTCCTCCTCGTAGCAGGGCGTCAGCACCGTCCAGCTCAGCATCTCGTCCTGCGTACACATACACACACGTGGCACGCAGAGCAAGGCGTCAGAACATGGCCGTGGTGGTGTGTAGGTGGTGCGCTACATGCTCAGCTGGTGCGTGCTGGGTTTTGCAGCAGCAGCTGACAGCAAGCACTCACCAGGGCGACGGGCTTGAGCAGCTGCTTGTTGGCGAGCGAGCCCATGAAGAAGCCGAGGATGCGCTGCGCCTCGTCAGACTCGGGGCGCGCCGCTGCCGGCGTAAGCGTCATCATCTTGGCCAGCACGCCAACCACCTGCGCCACACGCAGAAGCACAGGCACGCACACACGATTGTTTAGTCGTGGTCACTGTGAGCCCAAGGTGCTGGGAGGTGCCAGGGTACCACAGGTGTTGAGAGCAGCTACCCTAGGAGCACTCACCCGGAAGACCATGGTTGCGTCGCAGACGCCCGTCATGCCGTTGCCCGACGAGGACGACGACGAGGCGGCCGACGTGGACGACGAAGGGCCGCCGCTGCCGCTGCTGCCGGGCTCGTTGGCGTCGTGCAGCACGCGCAGTGCGGCGCTGACCGGTGTGGGGTCGCGCTCCAGCTGCGCCCGCATGTCCTGCACCAGAGCCATGAGAGCCTCGGCGGACTGCACCTGCGCCGCGCCCAGGTTGTAGCGGTTGCGGAGCTTGCCAGCGCCGGACTTGCTGTCGCTGCCGCCGGCGACGGTGCGGACGGCCTGGCACTCGGCCTCGAGCGCCGAGAGCACCTCGCCGAGCGAGACGGCGACCTGCGCGTGCAGCGCCTGGCGCCGGCGGAGGTCCTGCGGCGTGAGCGTGCGCATGCCGACCTCGGCGACGGCGCCCAGGATGCGCACGGCGGCGCTGAGGAAGCGCTGGCGGAACTGCTGGTGCGCCAGGTTGATGGCGTCCGGCACGAAGGAGGCGGCGAGCAGCGCGTCGACGAGTGGAGGGGAGAGGAGGCCAAGGTGGGAGCCCAGCCACACCAGCAGGCTGCGGGCCTCGGCGAGGATGAGGCTCTGCTGCTCGTTGACCACACCGGTGTCAACCACCTGCGGCAATCACGTGGCATGAGGTGCACGCAAAAGGGAACGTCAGTGACAGCCACACAGGTGTGCGGTTGCGGCGCTGCTGCGCAGACGTGCTGTGTGCGTGGCAGAGGGGGATTGCAGACGGCGCTCACCTTTTGGATCTGTCCGGCGAAGAAGAAGGCTGGCAGGAGGATGGGGCGCACGCCCGACACCTCGAGGCCGCGGTCGTAGCACAGGCGGGTGAAGCGCAGGTTCTCAGTCTCACGGTTGGACACCTGCGCACGCACAAACACACACGCAGAGGGCGCACACAAGCTGGTGAGCCACTGCCTGTGGGTGGACGCACCATAACCTGCACACAACAGCGCTGCTTGACGGCTGCGGAGCATATGCATAGCCAACAGGTGCCCGCCCAACTCACCAGGTCAGCCTCGCGCAGGTCCGTGACGATCTCGTCCCAGGCGGCGGCGAAGGCGTCCCACATGGCCACGTGCTCGTCCGTCTGGCCCGACAGGATCAGCGCCATGTCCGAGGGGATGTTGGCGCCCTTGCCGCCCTTGCCGCCGGCGGCCATGGAGGCGGAGCGCTTGGTGCGGGGCGTGGCGGCGGACGACAGCGCGACGCCGGCCTCGTCCATCTGGCTCAGCCGCGCGCGCGCCAGCGCCATGGCCGCGTCCAGGCGCGAGGTGGAGGAGGCGCCCGAGGAGCTGGCGCCGCTGGCAAAGGTGGCGTAGGAGGCGGAGCCTGGGAGGGGCTGGTGGTGCATGTGTGGGAGCTGGTTGGCGTCGCTGCCGTCGGGGCTGCCGGAGGCGGGGGAGCTGCCGGTGGTGGTGGTGGTGGCGGCGGCGCGCTTGAGGGCGACGAGGGAGAGGCGGGCGCTGTTGCCGCGGTCGCTCATGACCTTGTCCCACCAGCGGGTGGGGCCGTTGTGGAACTCACGCACCATGGACTCCCTGCACGCACACGCGCCAGGCAAGCAGAGGCAGAGCGGCAGAACGTGAGTGGCAGGGTGGAGATGGTCAAAGACTGCGCTGCTGCAGAGTGCGGTGCGAGCCGCAAGGTGCGCAAGGTGCGCAAGGTGCCTCACCAGTTGCTGATGACGCCAATGTCCAGGACGGTGATGCCGCGCACGACGCCCCATGCGATGAGCGTGACCTGGTAGAAGATGTGCGTGTCGATGAGCATGACGATGATGAAGGGCAGGAAGCGCGCGAAGACCAGCACCCAGTCGCCGTCGATGCAGTTGATGCCCAGGTTCTTGTCCATGATGGTGTACTGGTCGTGAGCGCAGATGAGCCAGTTGCGCTGCAGCAGGCGCTGCGTCTGCGGGCACACACGCACACGGGGTGAAAACACGCACGAGTTAGGACCAGTGCGTCAGCGGGCTAGGGCACCGGAACCTAGCCAGGACGCTTGCGGTGCTTGCAGCAGCCTGAGGCGAGGCCACTCACCGGCACGACCATGGGCTTGACGATGACGAAGTAGTCGAACACGCCCTTGAGCAGCAGGACCTGGGTCCAAAAGGCGACGAGCAGCCAGAACTGCTTGCGGCCGATGGACAGGCTGCCGTCGATCCACCGGTCGGCGGCGGGGCGGGAGCTGCTGGCCGTGAAGAGGCGGGGCAGGCGCAGCGCGTGCGTCAGGCTGATGGTGTACCTGCGGCCGCACGAGCACACGGTGGCAAACACAGCAATGTGAGTAGGGTGACGGGAAGACCTGGTGCTAGCGCTGCAGAGCTTGGAGCTGCACGTCAGATGCTGGAGAATGCGGGAAGGTGCGCACGTGACTCACCCGTCGCGCGTGGTGAGGATGCCGTGGCCGAGCATGAGCGCCGCGTAGCCTCCGCTGGCCAGCGTCCAGTACTGCAGCGACAGCTGGCGGAGCATGGGCGGTGCCACCGAGACGAACTGCGCCAGGTAGAGCGCCAGCAGGCCAAAGGCGACCAGGGCCCACTCGGCGCAGCCCACCATGCCGGCGATGGGCTGGCCCTCGATGTAGAGGCGCTGGGTGGTGCGGGCGACGTGGGCGGCCACGAGAGGGTCGGTTGTGGAGGCGTCAGAGGTGGGGTTGTGCGCCTCGGGGTCCTTGTGCTGCTTGTCCTTGGCGGGCTTGGCAGCAGAGGAGGAGGTGGTGGAGGAGGAGGAGGAGGAGGTCTTGGAGTTGCGCCAGGTGACTGGGTTGCGCTGGATGCGGCACATCCACCAGTTGCAGAGGCGTTCGAACCAGTGGAGGAAGGCGTGGGTGATGACGGCGCTGCTGAGCACCTGCGCACGGTTGGGGCGAGCACGGCACTACCACAGCAGCGTCAGCATCTTCACGCGCTTGGTAGTCTACACCGCAGCGTGCGTGCTACCCAACCCAGCCTGCACAACGTGCTGCCCCACCGACTGGTGCGTGACTCACCAGGAGGTTGTTGCCGGCAAACGCGTAGGCGATGAGCAGGTGCATGAGCAGGAAGTGGATCGAGTAGACGCGGTAGAAGGCGCGGTAGACGGCGGCCCAGGAGCGGCGCTCGCGGAACGTCTTGCCAAACACGTGGGTGGACCACCACGCCGCCGCCACCTTGGGGTCATGCGGCACGGCGCCGCCGGCCTCGCCGGTGCCCAGCTGCGTGATGGCGTCGTGCGCGCCGTTGGCATTGCCGGTCCGCAGCGCCTCGGGCTTGACGCCCAGCAGGCCCAGCGCGCGCATGACCACCTCGGGCTGAGTCAGCGACTCGTTGATGTCGTCGTAGCCGAGGCGGAAGGCAACCTCGGTGCCCGTGGTGAAGAGGTGATCCATCTGCGCACACGAGCAGCGCACAGCACGTACGTCAGCAAGTCTGCACAGTGGCCAAGGTGGTGGGCGGTCCGCTGGCTGCAGGGCTGCGGGCTGTAGTGTGCTGCTGCGCAGATGCACAGGCTGCTCCCCGCCCACCCACACACGCCAGCCCTCTCACCTCGAAGGCCAGGACGTAGAAGATTGGCGTCAGCACGCGGTCGCACCAGAAGCCGCCGTCGCCCAGCGCCACCAGGTCCTCCAGCAGGCTCATGTCGGACGCGGCGAAGATGCCCGCCGCCGGCGCGCTGCCGAAGCGCTGCGGGTCGCTGCTGAGCACGGCCGCCACCTTGTCAGGCGAGGGGATGGGCACCTTGCCCTCGATGAAGCCGAGCGCGGCGAAGCAGTCGGCAATGGTGACGCCGGGCGCGGCGGGGTTGTGCTGGAACTGGGCCTGCAGGGCGGCGATGTCGTGCTGCAGGGCGTTGCGCAGCGCCACGCGGCGAGTACGGGCGTGGGGGGCGGGGTAGGGCGGGCCGGCGGACCAGAGGGCCTCCATGGCGGGGCTGGAGTTGGCGCACCAGAAGAGGAACCACATGGCCTCGGGCGTGTGGCGCAGGTTGGAGCCCTGCGCAAGCGGTGTGTGGGGAGGGGCGGCGCAAGCAGGCGATAGGTCAGTGAGTGAACAGCCATGCGGCAACGTGCTTGCTTGCCACCGCCACCGCCACTGCCGCTGCCAAAAGGGTGCTGCTGCTGCCACCAGGCCAAGTATGCGCTCGCTCACCTCGGTGTAGATGAGGAACCACAGCGCCAGCTCCGCGAGCAGGCCGTGCACCAGCGCAGGGTCGGTGAAGGTGTGCTCGGCCAGCTGGTCGGCCTTGCGCAGCCGCGGCGCGAGCTTGAGGCGCGGGCACCACTGATCCTCGTAGCTGCTGAAGACGCTGGCGTGAACACTCCACACGGCGCGGGCGAAGCGCTCCTCGGGCGTCTGCGAGGCCTTGTCGCGGGGCACGGCGTTCTTGACGATGATGCTGACGAGGTGGTCGCCTGTCAGGAGGATGGTGGCGGGCACCCACTGCTGGTCGCGGTGCGAGCGGCTGGACGGGTTCACGTTGAAGGCCTGCGCAGGAAGCACGCAGTGGTGGCGGGGCAGTGCAGGCGCGTTAGAGCCGGTTGATGATGTGACCCGGGGTCGGGTCAAGTCGCGGCGGCTGCGGGACATGACCCGCGGGTCGTGTCTTGCTGCTCCCAGGCTGCGTGCTCCCCCACCCGAAGCCATCAGGCCTCACCTGGAAGCCGAACTGACGGCCGACCACCCACACGACCGAGTGGACGAGGTCCTCGAACTGCTGGCGCTCCGCAACGTGCGGGACGGCGGTGAGGGCCGCGAGCGGGTCGTTGTCGAGCAGCGAGGCCTGCTGCTGCTGCTGCTGCTGCTGGTCCTGCTCGGCTTGCTTCTTGCCGCTGCGCGCGCCCTCGGACCGGCTGCGCGCCGAGCGCGTCGTGGAAGGAGGAGGAGGGGTGGCGAGGGCGGGGGGAGGAGGGCGCCGGTCCTTGGCGACGTGACCCATGACGGCGCTCAGATCGTGCTTCACGGCCTCGTTGGTGGCGATGGTCTTGCGCTGCGCCACGTCAACGGAGAAGCTGCGCTGCCTTTGCTGCTGGCTGCGCGACGCCATCGTGGTGGGGAGTGTGGGAAGGTGTGGCGAGCTGAGGAGGTGCAAAGGGGGAAGGTCTGGCCAAGTAGGCTGTGTGTGTGCGAGTCTCCTGTGCTCGTGTGTCGAACTCGCAGGTTGTGTGTGCACAGTGCGCCGGCTCGCTCCTTATGTATGCGGGGGCCTCATTGGTCTGCGGGTCAAGTCCGATGATGGAGTCGCGTCAGTCCACATCCCAACGGCGAAGGGCCGAACCTTCAGGCCGGCAGAGCCACGTAGAGCGGCAAATGAAGGCTCGCTCGCCAATCATTGACGGCCTGCGCTCCTTCCGGCCGCGCTTTGACTGCGGGATGTTGACTACGGGATTTTGACCCTGAGGGAGGCCAGGAACAGCTCCAAAGCAGAGGGAACAAGAGGCTGGCTGAGAACCACTATCTGCCATTTTCACGCCTTCCCCTGCTACCACGTCACGCTTTGGCAACGCGCGTCCCGCCGCCGCGCCTTGACATGACGTGACGTGACGTGCGCGTCCGGCCCAACGCGTGGGCCAGGAGCACCACCCACACATTTGTTACAGTGCTGCTTGCTGCTGTTGGCCTGATTGCCGAATGGATGATTGGAGGCAGTACCACGGGGCATCCACGCGCAGCAACGCCATCGCGAGCGAGCACAGCACCAGAGCGGGTGCAGGACTAGGCGCAACAATAATGGCCTCGCTAGAGCTGCGGCGCGCGTCGTGCAGCGCGCGACATTGCCGCGACATTGCCGTGCATCCTCCCATTGACCAGCTCTAGCGCGCGATGCCGGGGCGCGCGCGGGCCCCAGACAAGGTACGCACACCTACATTGGCTTGCCGAGCACCTCTGGTTCGCGTCGTGGAGGCCCGAGGTTCGGGGGCCACTTCTCATACGTCCACACCTCTTCCACAGGGGGCCCCGGGAGCGCCACCTGCTCCGGACACGTTCAGCTTGTCCGGCATGTGGTCCAGGCCCAGCAGCTCCATCACCACAACGGCCCACTCTGCCAGCCAGCGGGGCGCAGCCAAGGTCCCGCCCGCCCCAGGCGCAGCGCCGGCAAGCTCCACGGCACATGCCGCAGCTAGCCGGCCAGCACGGCTGGCAGTGGCACGGGCGCAGCCCACGGCGGCCATGGGCCAGCAGCTGCAGCAGCGCAAGCGGCGGGCAGGCCGGTGGGACGACGTCAAGCTGTGGACGATGGGCTACCGCCAGGAGCTGCACAGAGGCCTCACGGGCTTCAACAACTTCAGCTGCTCCTTTGCGCTCATGTCCTGCTTCGTCGTCGTTGGTGCGTGGCCTTGGCACGCTGGCACTCACTGGTGCCTCCCCCGGATCCGCCTGAGGCCTCCACAGCATCCGCTCGTGCACTTGTGTGCTCACCTGCAGAGACGTTCTCGCTGCAAGGCCTGACGTACGGCGGGCCCGTGGTGATCGTCTGGGGATGGGTGGCCGTCTCGCTGGCGTCGTTGGCCATCAGCCTGTGCCTGGCCGAGCTCTGCAGTGCTTTCCCGACGTCGGGGGGGATGTACTTCATGTCCTTTCTTCTGGCGCCACCCAGGTGTGCGCGTCTGGTGGCCTTGGCCACTTGTGGTAGGGCGTGGGTGTGGCACATGCTGGCGCACGGGGCAGGTGCAAGTTTGCGAATGAGAAAGGTGGGGTAGCCACCATGTGAGCACAAGCAGCCCGGGCCATCAGACCCGTGAAGCGCCCGCAAAATGGTGGCCTGCACTGCAGGTACCGGCGCCTGGCCTGCTGGATCACTGGGTGGATCAACCTGCTGGGACAGGTGGCATTCACTGCGTCCACGGAGTTAGCGCTCGCTCACTTCATCATGACCATCGCCAGCCTGCACGTCACGGCGGCCCAAGGTGAGTCTGGGAGCAGCGCACCTTACTTGCAACAGGTGATGAGGTGCAAGCGCCCTTAACGTGCCGCCCAGTGTGCTGCTGCTCCACAGATGCCCCTGGGTTCGAGCTGACAGCAGAGCACTACCTCATTGTCTTTTCAGCGCTGCTGGTGGCGCACGCCACGCTCTGCAGCATCTCACAGAAACTGAGCGCGGTGCGTGTCTCTGCATGCGCCTGGGTGGTAGCTTGCATGACGGCGCGAACAGCCGCCTACGCGGCTCGCATATGCTCACCACGCGTGGCCGCACACCAGCTCCCTGACGTGCGCTGTGCGCACCGCCATCCCCTCCCTGTACCCGAACCCGCTCCTTCCCACACCGCAGTTCCTCCTGACCGTGGGCACGTGGTGGCACGTGATCGCCGCTCCCGCCTTTCTCATCACGCTCCTGGTGGTGGCGCCTCAGAAGAACACGCCCTCTTATGTCTTCACCGAGTGGACGCCAAACACGGAGGTGCACGGCCTCACCAGCCCCTTTTACATCGCAATGGTGAGGTCAATCTCGGTGCAAAGCTATCTAATGAACATGGGCAGATCCAGCTCGTGTTGCAGGTGCACATGCTGTTGAGCCTCATGATCAGCAGCCCACGTGCTGGTGGTGCCCATGGTGCTGCTTGCCCCACGCTGTGCAGGTCGGGCTGCTCATGAGCCAGTGGACCCTGTGCGGATACGATTCGTGCATCCACCTGTGCGAGGAGACGATTGAAGGCGACCTGGCCGCACCCTGGGCTATGGTGGCGTCCGTGGGCGCCTCAGCGGTCCTGGGCCTCTTCAACCTCATCGCCATGCTGTTTGTGGTGCAGTCAGTGGACAACCTGTTCAACCCAGACTCTGCCACGGGAGGCTCCGGTGTCGCACAGGTGCGCCAGCGTGTGACAGCAAAACTCTGCCACAACTCGCCACACTCAGCTCCTGAGCGCGAAATACAAGACGTGGGTGTGCGTGCCTGTTGCTGCTTACGCAGTTGACGTGGGACGTGTTCAAGGCCCGCTACGGCAGTGGCCGGGGCGCGCTGCCCATGCTGTACGTCCCGTTGGTGGCGCTCTGGTGCGCCTCGTACTCCTCCATGGTCTCCAACGGCAGGTGCGCGTCTTGAGCTTTACAACAGATTACTGGCTGTGTGTGCCAGCGACCAACTGCATGCCTCTGCATGCCCTCCCAAGTGCCCACGATTTGCCGCCTTGCTGACGGGCATGCCGCAAAGTCATGCTGGCAGGCCTTCAACATTTGCGTGTTGCGTGTCATTGCCGCATGACCTGCGCAGGATGTTGTACGCCTTCTCACGCGACGGCGCCATGCTGGGCAGTGCGCATTGGCGCAAGCTCGCCCCCAACAAGCTTCCCGTGGCGGCCACCTGGCTCATGGCCCTCATGTCCTTCCTCATGGGCCTGCCCGCCATCTACAACGAGAGCACCTTTCTCACCATCAGCGCTGGATCCGTGGCGGCGCTCAACCTCAGCTACGTCATCCCCATTGCGCTCAGGGCCATGCACGGCAGCCACGGCTTCATCCCAGGTGCGAGGCTTGATATTTACACGTGGTAGGACACCTCGAGTGCACATCGAGGGTGCACGTCAGTTGTCCTGTGGCTCGGATGCTGTGTGTATATCGAGCTTTACATCTGGCGCGGCCATTTCTGGCAATCAGATGAGCATAGACAATCATCAGCACGTAACAGAGGTGTGTGGTGCATGGATGTGGATAGGGCAGCACACCCGCTCGCAGGGCAGCACACCACAGGGCAGCGCACCACAGGGCAGCACACCACAGGGCAGCACACCCGCTCGCACTCTGCGATGGCCGCAAATGAGAGCCAGTGCAACAGAAAGCCCGCGCTCTGATGTTGTTATTGCCGCGCGCAGGGCCCTTCAAGCTGGGCCGTTGGGCGCAGCCGCTGGCGGTCCTGTCGTGCGCGTGGGTGGCGTTCATCGTGGTGGCCGTCTGCCTGCCCGCTTACGGCGGCGACCTGCTCACCAAGGCGGACTTCAACTACGCACCCGTCATGCTTGTGTCCCTGGTGGCCTTTGCCATGCTCATCTGGTGGGCGCCTTGGCTGGGAGGCGCCGGGTGGTTCTCAGGTGCGCTTCGCAGATTCTTGCACCTGTCCTGCTGGAGCTAGCAGTGTGGCCGGGACGGTCAAGCACCAGCTGTGCTTCTACCACTATGTGTGGTGCGCAGGGCCCAGGCCCAACCTGCAGAGCAAGACGATCGCTGCCGCGGCCGCTGCTGCTGGCGCCGCCGGCACCGCGTCGAGCGACCCCAGCGGTGGCTTCCTACGCCCCAGCACCGCCCTCACCGATCCCTCGCAGCACACGCTTCCTGCGGTCCGCGCCACCACCGCCACCGCGCTGGTCGGCCCATCACCCAGCCACCACCATCCCACGGCCCAATCTAGACACGCCACGCCCCATCCATCCCTCACAGTGCTGCGGGCAGAGGATACCGCACCAGACGCGCTCTTCGGCGTGCTGGTGGGCGAGGCGCAGCTGCTGGTGGTGCCTGCCGACCCGAACGGATACAGCGAGGTTGGCGTCACGGGCAAGGCGGGAAGCCTCCGGCGGCGATGCTCGCGGGAAGCGGCGCTTGCGGCGGGGCTGCAGCGCACCGTCACGTTCGGGGGCGTGCAGACGCACGGCGAGGTCGGCGCACCGGCGATGCGGTACAGCAGCGGCCCCGGCTCGGCGCCCGTTGCAGACGCCAAGGCGCAAAAGCCTGTAGCGCTGCACCCCACGACCGCCGACGACGCGACGCGGCGCAAGCCCTCTCGGCGGGGCGAGGTGCGGCGCCACTTTTCCATGCGTTTCCCTGGCGGCGCCGCAGCCACCTCGTCGCCGGGTGGCCTAGCACAGTCGCCGCCGCTGGCCACGCACATGTCGGGTGGCTCCCCAGCGCGCGCCCCGCTCACCATGCTGTCGAGTACCGGCCTCACCAGCTCGCCGCGCCAGCTTTCGTCGCACCACTACGACACGCGCAGCGCCAGCAAGCACAGCCAGACGCTCACGTCGACGCAGTCGATTGACCTGGGCATGGCCGAGGCCATCCAGATCCTTTCCGGCGCGCAAGGCGACATGGTGGAGACCCGGGTCCTCCCCTTTTCGCCGGCCCTGCCAGCCACCACGCACCAGCAGCTCAGGGCCACCTGGGCAGGCGCTCCAGCTGTCAGCAAAGTGGCGGAGCAGCAGACCACGCTGCTGAATGCGCTGTTCGACATGGACGAAGGCGGCGGTGGCCACGAAGGAGCGGCAGCGGCGGCGGAGCAGGAGGACCGTGATGAGGTGGTCATGGCGTCAGACCCCAACCTCCTTTTCATGACGCCGGCGAGCCGGGCACGACACGAGGCCGCGGGTGGCAGCAACACGGGCAAGAGCGCCAGTACAGACAGCCCCCAGGCGCACCCTGTAGCTGCTGGCGCTGCCATGGGACACGTTCAGCAGGCGCAGCAGCTGCCGTTGCACCCGCTGCAGCCCCAGCTCAAGCTGCGCTCAACAGCCAACCGCAGGCTGCCGTCTTGGGTCCAATCCGGCTTGCAGCTGGGCGGCTTCGGCCACCACTTCAGCCCCTTCCAAGGCGGCAACGGCACTGTGCAGCGGCGGACAGCCAGCAGAGAGATCGAGGTGCCACTCAGCCCTCCTTCTTCTGCACCCTCACAAGCTACGGCTGCACCCGGCTCATCCTCTAGCCGGGAGCCCGTCTCATCCGCACCTTTCCCGCTCTCAGCAGCGCAGCCGCCTCAGGACACACAGCAGCAGCACCAGCAGCAGGATAGCCTGGGTGCAGCACTGCTACGCACCACGCGGCCCAGCCGGCCCAACGCCATGTCCACGTCCTCAGGAGGCCACAGCACGATGATGAACTCGACTGCAAACCATGGTGAGACGTCCCTACGCGTTCAAGCGCTGGAGCGGGCGGCCGGCGGCCCGTCAAATGCGGCATCGCCAGACCCTAACGCACACGGCCCTCAGGCCACCACTGGCAGCCACCCGCAGATACCATTGCTGCTGGTGGAGTCAGCGCCAGCACCCCGGCCGTTTTCCCTGGACCTGACGAACCCGCAGCGCGGCCCCGCCGCCACCCCTGCACCTTTGCGCGGCAGCGCGCCGCGTGCGGTGCAGCAGCGGCGGCTGGCGGGTGCCCCGGGCCACGCACAGGGGCCTCCGGTGGCCTCCAGGCATGAAGCGGTGGGCGGTGGCGCTGCTGCCGTGGCGCCAGCGCAGCGCCCGTCCGCGGCGCGTCGGGGAGCTGGCGGGAACCTGCCATCCTCCGCACCAGGTGCGCCATGGCAGCAGCAGGTGCGGCGTGGGAGCATGCAGCTGGAGAGCGAGTGCGAAGATGTTGCAGGATTGGTTGGGCTGGCAGCCGATGTGTCCATGGTGCTGGCGGCTGCGGACGAGCTGGCGGCCCGCTCGTCAGACCGGCCCCGTTACTCACGGCAAATGCGTGGACCTTGAGCAAACATGTCACTGCGCAGTTGCGTAAGTAAGTGTGTGCTGCCAACAACCTTCTGACGCTGGTGGAACACTTCCATTGGCAATGTCCGTTGCTGTGGCTATTCTGTCACCTCGCCTATGACGGTCCTATGATCAGGAAGATCTGCCTTTCTCCTCTCTCCATGTTGCTGGCCCCGCCAAGATACGCGGAACTGTGCTCTGTCAACCAAATTTGCATGGATGAACAGCGTCTGATCTAGCATGCATTGCCTCAGAGTCGGCTTGATGAAGATTCTAGATACACCCATGTACATTTTTTACTGCATACTGAGTGCTCTCTTCCCCCACTCTCTTGTGACTGTCGAATGTGCTCAAGCACCCATTTCATAGCGCCTGAAGGAGCTACCGCCCACGGTGTCGCTGCTCTGTCTCTGTGACACACATATTGCCAGTCTCTGTGCTTGAAAGCGTGGCTGCAACGCCTTGAGCCGTGCGTGAACAAAGAGAGAGAGAGAGAGAGAGAGAGAGAGAGAGAGAAGCGGAACGCAGCACAGTGGCAGAGGTGCCGAACGCCACAGGTGCCAGCACGCTGCAGCAATGTCGTAGCCGAGGTTCTGCTGCTGCCCCGATCCTGCCCTGCCACCATCTGTCGCCGCGCTTTTGCGCATTCTCACTCAGCGCACAGCGCGCTCCACACGCCCTTGTGAGGAGCGCTCGCCCGTGCGCACAGAAAACCTCGCCGTAGCAAGGATATGGTGTCCCTGCGCCCATGCAGGGCGTTAGTCAGTCAGCTGGCTGAGGCTCTGCTCTCGACGCTGCAGGCAGCGCACGCGCCGCCACCCACCACTTGGCGGTGCTGCAGCCAAGCCGCGCAGTTAGCCGCAGCCCCTTGCTCCGCACCAGCACCGCAGCCAGCGTTCCCCCATGGCTGGCTCGGGCGCCCCATCGCGCCGCTCTCTGGGCACGCCCGCCGCCATCACACCTCCAGCGCAGCAGCCGCTGCAGCTGCGGGCGTGGAAGCTCGCCCATCGCAGCAGGAGCAGCAACATCAGCAGCCGATCAGCACAGGGGAGTCTGCGCCGGCGCGCGGCTTTGCGAGAGGCGGCTACACGGTGGACATGGTGTGTGCACGCCCACTCCGTGGACACCAGGTGTACGCAGCAACGTCAAAGGCATGCGCTCGCTGCGATTTGATGCTTGCAGTTCCCCCAGAGCCGCATCCGCAATTTCTGCATCGTGGCGCACATCGACCACGGCAAGAGCACGCTCGCAGACAGGCTGATGGAGCTCACTGGCGCTCTGGCGCCGGGACAGGTGCGCACACTTGACCAACAGCTAGGCTAGCATGCGTTGCAGGTGTTGGCAAGGCAGCAGGTACACGCAATCGGGTGGGCAGCCCAGAGGCGGGTGCTGTGCAGCTGGTGCTAGCATTGGCACACCACTGTGTTGTGCGTTGTTCTGAGCAGGGCCACGCGCCTCAGTACCTGGACAAGCTGCAGGTGGAGCGGGACCGGGGCATCACAGTCAAGGTGCGTGCAGGGATAAAGCATCAGTGGATGTGCGTGCCACTTGCACATAGCGACATAATGTGGCCAGGGCGGCAACCTAACGCTGGCTCGTGTGCGTTGTGATCGGGACTGCGTGTGCGTGTGCAGGCGCAGACCGTGTCCTTGGTGTGCCGGCACCAGGGGCAGGACTACCTCATCAACCTCATCGACACGCCAGGTGAGCAGCTACAGCCTTCCAGCTGCTGCCGTGGGCGCTGGGTGTAACAACAGCGCGTGCAGCAAGCAACACCACCTGCTGCACTCGTGCAGCCAGCTCTTGAGCCGAGGCGAGTGCCGTTCACCGGTGCACCTGCCTGCCGTGCTGGCTGTGTGTGCGGGGCGCAGGCCACGTGGACTTTAGCTACGAGGTGTCGCGTTCCCTGTCGGCCTGCCAGGGCGCGCTGCTGCTGGTGGACGCGGGGCAGGGCATGCAAGCGCAGACGGTGGTGCGTGCTGCTACCACCGCTCCTGCTGCTGAACAGCAGTGCCCTGTGCTCCTTTCCCGGCATCATGGCTTTCCTTGCTGCCCATACCTGTGGTCCGCACGTCCTTCGAATTCCTGCTCCGGTGCGCTGTGCACTGGCGTGACCTCAGGCCAACTGGCGGCTAGCGGCGGAGCAGGGCCTTACGCTCGTCTACGCCTTGAACAAAATCGACCTGCCACAAGCAGGTGCGGCTCCGCTTACAAAGTGACTGTCATGTGCGTGTGTTTAACATCTGTTTTGGCGCCTCAGCGGGCGTATCAGATGTCATATGTGCACCACTTGCATACCGAGGTGGTCCGCCGTTGCGTCAGCAACCTTGACCGCACGCGTTTCCTGGTGCACAACACTGTCCATGCAAACGTGTGTGCAAACGTCCGACGCGTGTAGACGCCAAGGCCGTCACCAGCCAGTTGGAGGCCGTGTGCGGCGCTGTGCCCGACCAAGTGCTGCACGTCTCTGCCAAGGCGGGCACCAACGTTGACCTGGTGCTGCCTGCCATCATCGAGTGAGTGCGGTATCTGTTCTGGCGTCTCACAGGCGCGTCAGATGTTCTGCCGCTTAAAGCTAACGAGTGAGCAGTGCAGCCTCGGACATGTTGCAAGCACCGCCGTCCTTTCGGCCGTGGTGCTCAGCTGTTGAGGTCGTGTGTGCCGGTGTGCTCAGCTGTTCAGGTCGTGTGTGCCTGCCTCCGTGCAGGCGTGTGCCTCCTCCTCCTCCTGGCTTTTTCAGCTTGTGCCTGCCTGCCACCTTGCAGGCGCGTGCCTCCTCCTCCTGGGGACCCAGCCGCGCCGCTGCGGCTGCTGCTGTTTGACGCCGTGCACGATGAGTTCCGGGGCGTGGTGGCGCTGGTGGAGGTGCGCACACCATCGACAGGCGTCATGATGCTGCAGCCATCACAAAAGATCGCCAGGCAGGCCTTGCATGTCTCTACGGGCGTGGTGCCTCCAGGCATGCTTCCATACACGCCCACTGCCATCACTCCTGCCTTCGCTGCGTACACACCACACTTCCCTCACGTTAGCCCAGGCCCCTGCACATGCACCAGGTAGCCATGCACCTTTGAGCCTGTGACTGAGGTCCCGTGACTCCAACCTGCGCTCCACCTTGTGTGCGATGCTGCCGACACGTGACCCTTCTCCTTGCCGGCAGGTGGTTGACGGGCGGGTGTCCAAGGGCGACCGCATCGTGAGCGCGGCCACCGGCGACGAATGGGAGGTGCTGGAGCTGGGCCTGCTGGCGCCCGAGCGGCACGCCACGCCGCGCCTGCTGACGGGGCAGGTGGGCTACGTCATCACGGGCGCCAAGGACCTCAAGGCGGCGCGCGTGGGGGACACGTGGGTGAGGAGCAGCGACAAGGTGCGCGCGAGTTGAGCTCTGCATGCGTGTATGTGTGTCGAGCGTACGAGTGTGCCAGGCTGCATACAGTAGGCATCTCGTTGACCGCCCTTCATAGCGCTTGCGGAAGCTGTCCTCGCGTCACGCGGGCGTGCAGGCAAAGTCATGCGTGCTCAGTGCCCTGCTTGTGTGGGTGTGTGGAGCTGTACACCTGGCGCGGCCATCTCTGGCAAGCAGATGAGCTTATGGGCAAGCAACACAGGCATGTAATGTGCGTGTGCTCCCACACGCAGGGGCTTGCTGAGCCGCTGCCTGGCTTCAGGCCTGCCCGGCCCATGGTGTACGCGGGGCTGTTCCCGGTCAACAACTCGGACTTTGACGCGCTCGCCGTGGTGAGTGGATGTTGATGCACTTGCCTTGGTGAGGATGTTGACGCGCTCGCCGTGGTGAGGATGTTGATG
>QAXK01001337.1:0-12103 GCA_004335735.1 Chlorella sp. KRBP
AGGCAGGCCTCGCAAGCAAAGGAGGGCATGTGGTGTGTGTGCTGTCGACGCGCGCAGGCAGACACGCAGCCTTCCGCACCCGGCATCAGCAACGGCAACGATACAGCAGCTGGTGGTGCAGGAGCGCCCAGCAGCGGGGACGGCGTCAACTGGATGGTGCCAGAGTCGGCGCGCGTGGGCAGCCCCGCACCCAGCCAGCAGCAGATCATGCAGGTGAGCGTCGTAAGGTGTGGGTTGCCTTGTTGCAGTGTTTGGGGCTCTGCTGAAGTCTGGGTTGAGCTTCAGTCTCGCTCCCCTGCAGAGTTGCTTCACCAGAACACAAGCCTGTCATAGTGTCCCGTCAGACACTATGACTTTGTTGCATTTCGTTCGTGCAGGTGTTGGGCGGTGCGGACGCGGAGCAGTTCCAGTGGGCAATGTCGGTGAGTGGGTTTGGCGGTGCCTGCCGCCTTCCGTTCACCTGCTTGCAGGCGGTGGTGCACTGTCGCACGTTGCCTACCAGCTGCACCTGCTAAAGCTGCGCCTACAGCTCCACCCATGCTGCAATCTTGTCCCCCTGCCCTGCCCCCTGTAGGTGGTGCATTCGCGCACGTTCGCCAACGCCGCCCAGGGCGGGGGCGTCGGCGTGCGCATGCTCGTGCCCCTGGTCGACATGCTGAACCACGCCGGCGACCAAACCCTATCGGGGCGCATGGACGACCCCGAGGTCCGCGCCATGGACAACGTCAGGTGTGAGGCTTGACGTACATCTATCTGGATACTGCAGGGGTGTATCAGGTGCCCTGCAGCGCCATGCCACAGTTCAACAGTGTGTGCGTTGCTTTTGGAGGGCTCTTTTTGTGCACAAGGGAACGGGTGGGTGTGCTGTGGCTGCACGGTGGCTGCATGCGCCGTTTGCCGTGGCAGCAGCATTGCTAGGCAGTATCAAGAAGCAGCTCCTGGCTCCTGCCCACACATCAACAGCGGCCGCCCAGGCCGCCAGCACACGTCCTTGCGCTGCTAGTTCGGCTGTCCTTACGCGCGCGTGTGCAGGTGGGATGTGGTGTCCCCGGAGCGCAGCCCCCTGCGCTGCTGGGAGATGGCCGTGTCGGCAACTCGTGAGGTCGCCCCTGGGGAGGAGCTGCTGCTGTCCTACGGAGAGAGGGCATCGGACGACTACTTTTTGCACTATGGGTTCGTGCCGCGCCTGTGCAACCCACACGAGGTGCGGCTGCAGAGGGAAGGGCAGGATTGTGGAAGGGACAGGGCATCAGACTTCTGCTGTGGTGGCGTTGTGCCGCGCCTGTGCAACCCACATGAGGTGCGGCTGGTCTGCACAACTGCCAGCACCGAATTCGTGAAGGCGGCGTCAAACGGAAGCGCTTTGCAACGTGCTGACGTGCTCCTCACGCCTGGTGCCGCAATTGTGACTGGCGTTCTCCTTTTGCAACACATGTGCTTCGCTGCGCGTGTGCTGCTGTTTGGCGCAGGACGCTGTGCTGTTTGAGGACGCCGAAGAGGCCCTCGAGTGGCATCACGCACAGTACGCAGGGCAGGTGAGCGTCTGCTCGCACGCACCCCTTGCGGCCTCTGGTTTCAAGAGGTGCTCCGGCAGTAGCAACCGTTTCGTTTCGCGTGTTGCATGCTGCCGTCAGCCGGGCATGGCTGCTGCATGGCACAGCAGGCAGGTCGCTGCGAAAGACGTGCGACAAACTGCAACCGTGAGGCAGCAGCAGTACAAGCGGAAGTCAAGCGGTGTGGCCTGCGTGCGCCTGCAGATGAGTGAGGAGGAGGAAGAGCGCCTCTACTCCCAGGCGTACGCCACAACCCTCTCTGAGCAGCGACTTGCTGCCTCCGGGCCAGCTCCCCAGACCGGGCCAGCTCCCCAGACCGGCACCTCCACCTCCGCCGCCACCGCCGCCGGACAACAGCCGCCGCAGCAGCCACCTTCTGGCCAGCTACCACCGCAGCCTGGGGCGCAGCAGCAGCGAGATGGCGAGGGTGGGGGCGCGGGGCAGAAGTCGTCCTCAGGTGGCGCGTCCACATCTGAACAGGGCAGTGGGGGCGGCGGGGGCGGGGGCGGGGGCGGTAAGCTGCCCAAGGGATGGCAGAAACTGCGGGTGAGTCTGCTTGCCATGGTTTGCGAGGCTCTAGCTACTACGCTTGTTGTTGGCATATGGATGGATACATATGGTTCCTCCACCTGCACAGTCAGCCTCATGTACTGCCTCGACTCCCTGTGGTTGTTTCGGCATTTGACTGCGCAGTCGCACACCCTCCACACGAGCGTGCACACTGGCGCCCCTTGCGTGTGTGAGCGCAGGTGCACACGTCGGGCCGTGTGGACGGGCCCCTCATCAAGGGCTTCACCGTTGCCATGTCAGGCGACGTGCGGGGCGCTGAGCTGGCGGTGGCGCGGCGGGCGCAGCAACTGCTGGCGGGCATGCCCACACCAGCACAGTTCGACCTCCTGGCACTGTATCAGGACACCTGCCTGGCATGTGCCGCAACGACTCCGTCCTCCCCCTCAGCTTCATCATCATCATCCGCTGAACAGCAGGGCGAGGCTGCGTCGGGGACGGCCAACTCAGCATCGTCGTCGGCAGCACAGCAGGGCGGGTCGGCAGCGGAAAGGCAAGGAGGGCAAGGAGGGGAGGTGGGCCAGGTGCTGGCGACCTTGCTGCTGCAGCACACGCGCCAGCAGCGGGAGGTGGAGCGGGCGGTGGAGGCGGAGGCGCGCGAGGCTGCGGCCTGGTTTGGCACTGTAGGTACCAGTGGGGAGGAGGAGAGTGATGCTGACGCACCCACCGCCACCACCACCAACAACAACAACACCGCTACGACCACAGCGTCTGCTAGTGCACCTTCAGCAGCAGCAGCAGCAGGTGGTGGTGGTGCAAAAGAGGAGGACCTAGGGGCGTTGGTGCAGCGGCTGCAGCGGCAGGTGGAGGAGCGTGTGGCGGCGGGCACGCCGACCGTCACTGCGGGCGGGGCGGCGGGGGCACGCCTGACGCCCAGCCAGCGGTTGTGCTTGGAGTACAGGGTGGGGAAGAAGCTGGTGCTGTGGGGCGTGGTGCACAGGGCGCTGTGCGGGCAGAAACAAGGGCAGGGGCAAGGGCAGGGTGGGTTGGGTGTGTTGGAGGCGCTGGTGCGGCGGGGTAGGGGGGCGCCCGCGGTGCCTAGGGTAGCACGGTAGGTAGGGTTAGAGGTTGTGCTTTTGGCGTTGAGGGCGCTGGAGTGGGATGTGTGGACGTGGCAGGGGTGGCTGGGTTCCTGTTTGGCTGTGGGGCTGCAGCTTGATCACACAGGTGTTGTGTAGCTTTTTGCAGGGCGGCCAGCCGTGATCATGCCAGGCTGGAGCGGAGCTGCAGGGTCCGCTCGGCTGTTGCAACTGGGCACAAACTGCTGGCATCCTGTCGTTGCAACGTGGTTGCATTCAAACACGGCGTGCAAGCACATGCGGTCAGGACGAATCACGCGCCCGCCGCCGCCCCCTCCTCCTCGTCCCCCTCCAGCAGCACGTCACTCTGCAGGTGCGTCAGCATGAGCCTCGCCCCGTGGCGAGACAGCAGCTCCACGCACCCCGCCGCACCCGCCACCACCACCGTGCCGGGCGCTGAACCCGCCTCTGAAGGCACGTCGCCCGGCCCCGTCCCCGTCCCTGGCCCACCTGCCCGCTTCAGGGGGGCGGGAAGGGTGTCAACGGCAAAGACGGAGCTGAGCAGGGGTGCTAGCTGCTGCTTGACGCTCAGCACGCCATCAAACGTGTACCTGTGCAGGGGGGCACAGGCGTGGTAGGGACAGGCTGGTGGGTGCGGTGCGGTGGTTGGCCGTCGCGTTGGTTTGCAAGCTGCACAGGCGGGCGGGCAACGGCGTATGCCACTCGCTCACCTGCACAGCAGTGGCTTGTTGCCGGCCACCAGCACCTCCCCCGGGGACGTCACCAGCACCTGCACAGCCAGGAATCGATGAATCAACCTGACTCACAGAGCACATGCAAAACCTGCTCCGCGTGCACAGCCCAGAAGGACATACAATCCCAGGCTGCTGCAAGGTCACGCAAAAAGGTTCCTTCCCCATGCACACGCAAACGCACCTGGGGCAGCACGGGCAGCGGCACGCGCCGCGCCACCACCTTTGCATCCATCGACCACATGGCCAAGGCCGGCGACTGGCCGCCCAGCCCACACAGCAGCCACCCCGCCCCCGCCGCCCCCCCCGCCGCCGCAGCCGCACCGCCACCCCGCGCCCCAGGCAGGCCCGCGCCGGCGAACCGCAGCGACACCACTGGGGGTGAGGCACGGAGTGACGGCGTGAGGGTGTGGGCGGGGGTGTTGCCGGGCAGCAGGACGCCGGCGGCGGCGCCTGGGCTGCCGTGCGCTGGGCGCAGGATGGCGGTGCAGGTGCGCACTTGCAGGTCCCACAGGCGGACCAGCCCGTCCTCCCCACCCGTGGCCAGCAGGGCGCCGCTGTTGCTGGGAGGGTGGTTAGGGTGGCTAGGGCTTGCGGTGGGGGCGAGGTCCATGCAGAGGACGGCGGCGAGGTGTGTGCCGGCGGTGGCGACGGGCAGGAGCGTGGGTTGAGGGGAGGGAGAGGGACAAGGGAGGGCGACGACGTGCACGCCTCCATCACTGGCTCCTGCAGGAGGACAAGGGGGGGTTGAAGAGAGGTGGATTGTGAGCATGGGATCACGCAAGCAGGCAGAGGCTCAAGTATCAGGCATAAGCGTGCCGAAGCTGCCCTTGCGTTGCGGCCGCTGGAGGTAAGTGCGAGCACATGTAGAGGCAACATTCACTGACCGAGGAAGACTTGCTGTGTGGACTCGTCCACAGCCATACACAGCAGCCCTGGCGCTGGCTGCCCCCCGCCCGCCCCCTCTGGTGCCCCCCACGTGTTGGCGCCCCCGGGAGGCGGCAGCCGCGCGGACAGGTGCGGGTGCAACGAGGTGAGGGGGGGCGGGGTGGGGCCTGCGGCGGGGCGCCCGGCAGGGGTGGGGGCGCATGCGGACTGGGCTTGGGACCAGGGCTGGGAGGCATGGAGGAGGTCGGGGAGGCGCCAGGCGTGCAGGTGGCCATCTGCTCCGCCGGACAGGAGCAGAGTGGTTGCGCCTGCGGGTGTGTGTGATCATTGTGGAGGTGAACGCAGTTTTGGTGGTGGCGGGTGGGCAAACAAGCATGGGCTGTGGTGAGTGTGGTGATCCTGTGGCAACAACAGCACACCAACCGCTCATCCCTCCTAGCAGGACGCTCGCGCTGGTTTGCCGGTGCAGCCAGGCCCACAAGCAGAACCAGATCAAAGCAGTGTGCGTGCGTGCGTGCATGCTGATTGCCCATGCGGTTGCTTTGGGAAAGGCTTGACGAGTGCATGCCAGGCAACAAGCTCACCTGCGTGCTGCGTCTGTTGTTGCTGCTGCACGACGGCCAAGCAGTTGACTGGGCCAGCGTGCGCCTGCCAGCACAGGCAGGGCTGTGCCAGCTGCTGGAAGGAGAGCCAGCTGGAGACGCTGGGGGCCAGGTTGAACAGCCTGCGTGTGGGGAGGCGGTGCACATGCCAGGGAGCCAGTGTGGGGCATGAGCGGGTGCCTGCATCAGCATCAGGCCTCGTGGCGTTCCCCTCATGCGTCTGGTGGCGCAGGTGAGAGTCTGCAGACGTGCGCAGATCGTCAGGTCGGGACGACCACCCTCCACGCTCCACGCATTGCCCGCATGCACCTGATCAGGCCCGTGCTGTAAGCGGCCGCAAGCAGCAGCGTTTCACTGCGCTGGTCGCCGCTGCTGGGAGCCTCCACGCGCATGAACGCGGTGGCGAGCACGGTGCTGTAGTGATCCGCCCGCTGCGCCAGCAGGTCCGCTGCGTAGGCCTCGGCATTGAAGCTCCTGCGGTGCAAGTTTTGGAGAGGTGTTGCTGCGCGTGAAGAGGAGCGCTGCACGCCAGCTGCCGCCCGTCGTGCACGTGCGGTGCGCGCACCTGCAGTCATAGCAGTCTGGCTGCTGGGCATGCTGGGATGACTCCTGCGTCATGCTTGGCACGCCCATCCTTTGCGCTCAGGAGCTCTGCAGTGCGAGCTCCTGCATGGACAAGTAAAACATCCCGAGGGGCAGATCGTTTGCCGGTAGAGACGAGCGCGCAGATGTGCGCGATGAACAGAGACACACATACACGCAACACAGGCGGCTCTGGTGGCTAAGCGCACGCGATCGGCCCAGCACGCGATCGGCCCAGCAGCAGCCCCCGCGCTGCGCAGGCCAGCACAGGCGTGGGCAGACTCACACGCAGGTGCTTCCCAGGCGCTGCTGCTGGATTGGCAGGCAGGGCAGAGCGCGGACCACCGGTGCACACGGGCTCCGCACGCCAACTAGCCTCAAGCGCCGCGCACGCAGGCAGGTGAGCGCTAGCATTGCACGGATGTGCTGCAGTTCCAGGTTGGCAGGTTTGGCGGAGGCTCCTCTCCTTTCTCCAGCGCATGGGCGTCGCGTTCTGATGTCGAGGGCGCGCGCAGGCGCAGCGTCACTTGCGCAAGTGGCCTCAAGCACCTCAGCACACCTCCCGTCAGGTGAGGTTGGCATCAAGGCGCGAGATGCACGACACAAGTGCGTCAGCGGTGGCGCAGCCTTGACGACCAGGGCCGTGTTGTCAGAGCCCTCCACGAGGTGGCCATCGTCGCCCTTGATGCCCCACTGGCTGTTGGTCGTGGCGGCTCCGCGTCATCACACCCTCACGCCAAGGATGGCACGACACCTGGGCGGCAATTGTCTGCACGCGTCTGCGCTGCCGCTACCAAAACGCGCTGCGTGCTGCGGACACCGGCAGCGCTGCATCATGCCGGCATGCAACAAAGCCTCACCCTTCTTGCTGGCGCCGCCCCTTGTGCCGGGTCGCGCCGTTGCGGTCCTCGCCGGGGCCAAGGATCTCGCCGTCCTCGCCCTCGTACCAGACGTTGGCTGCGCGAACGCACGCCATCACAGTGCGCACGCACTCCAACACCATGCTCAGTGAGATGAGGACCACAGAGTCGGGCAGGCGGCGGCCCGGCTGCACCGCACCCTCGTGCGCCGCGTGCTGCGGCACCGCCTGCCAAGTCGTTGGTCCTCCTCTAACTTGGAGCTGGGGGCGTGGGTCTGTGCGCGCACTGTGCTGGTGTACGCTTGCGCAGTCAACGTCGGTATGAGGGTGAGGGCGGAGAGAGGACCTGGGCCCCGGAGAGGACCACACCGGCGCCACCCGCCACACCGAGGGCGGTACCAGGAGGAAGGTTGAGCTTTGTTGCATGTCGGCATGATGCAGCGCAGCCGGTGCTGCAGCATGCAGCGTGTTTAGGTAGCGGCAGTGCAGACGCGTGCAAGTGCAGGTGCAGGCTCAACTGCTTGGTGAGGGTGTGATGCACGGAGTCGTTTACACCTAACAGCCAGTGGGGCATCGTGGGCGACGGCGGGCAGCTCTTCGAGGGCGCTGACGGCAAGTCTCTGGTCGCCAAGGGGGTAGCACCCCGGCCTAAGGTGCGTCACCGCTGATGCTGTTGCTGAGCACGCTTTGGAAGTGTCAACGCACGCCGGGACAGGCGGCCCCCGCGAGTTGCGTCCACAGGCCAGGGTGGCACGCTGCCTTCGCTGTGCTGTCCTCCCTGTGCGCTTGTTGCTCCTGTCTGCGTGTGCTGGAGTGGTGATGCATGCTTGACTGACTGGGGCCTGCTGCGGCTGCGTCTGCCTCTTTTCTTCCTTCCAAGTCGGGCGTTGGCGTGTGCCCCCTCGCAGTCGCCCCCGCTCGCTGCCTGCTCTCTGGCTTCCGCTCACCCGCAGAGAGAGACCGTGCGTTTGCTTGCAAGGGCCTGGAACCCACCGCGAACCGACGATTCGGCGTTGCCATGGAACAGCAAGCGGCAGGCACGTCCTCACACACTTCCCAAAACGCTGAAGATGCAGCAACATCTGGTGCTCACCACCCCGTGGCCTGCGGCGTGTGCGGCACCAGGTGGAGCCCACACGAGTGGAGCCCAAACTGGCCTTCTGGCGTTGCAAGGACCATCAGCACTCGCACAGTCGCATACTCGCAGCATCGCGCAGTCTCATCGCGCCGCGCGCTTGAACTCCAACCACTTTGCACTTTTACGGCAGGTCATCGCGAGAGAAGGAGCGAAGCAGGCAGCACACCACTACCGCAGCAGCGATGCTCACACTCGCGATGCAGCGATGCCTTCGCGCCGCGCGTGCCACACACACAGGTCGATGATGGTCATGCTGACCACCACCACCTGAACGCAGAGCGGGGAAGAGGATGAGCTCCACAGTCTCATCAGCAGCGACGGCAGGAGGGTCGCGGGCCAGCGCAGCTGCAGGCTCCCCAGCCCCTGCCGCGGACGCCTCCGCCTCCGCGTCTGTGGACGTGACGCCGTTCGGGCAGTCGCTCTACACGGCCTTCTGCGACTACTGCCGCCTGCAGCCAGCTGCGGGCAAATGGCAGCAGCAGCAGCAGCAAGGAAGCAGCGGCTGGGTGCCCAAGATGTCCTTGACGCAGCTCTCCAACATGATGGCCGACCTGGGCCTCATGGCGCCGCAAGGTGAGGCAATGGAAGGGCTGGTAGAGCTAACAACAGGCAAAGGACAGGCGGCCTGCAGTGCAAGCGCGCAGCTGTGGGCAGCACATGCCGCGACGCGCACTGTGGTCCCGCCTGCAGGCCCCATCAAGCCGCAGATTCTCAGCGCAATCCATACCAGCTACAAGGTGCTGGGCACCAGCACGCTCACCTTTGGCACCTTTCTCCAGGTGCGCATGGGTGTGGGAGGCGTGTGAGGGGCATCGGGTCTGGCCATGGGAACACGTCACGCACAACGCCCACACTGTGCCTCTTTGCCCTTTCGGCCGCACGTGCCATGTGCCGCCAACCCAGCAAGGCGCACCTGAGCACCACGGCGCATCTGCGATGGTCCCCGCGCGCAGGCAATCGCGGCCACCAGTGCCGAGGCGCACATGTCCCCGGACGCGGTGTTTGGCGCCATCGCCACCCTGGCAGCCGAGGTTTGTGTGTTTATGGGTGCCCAGCTTGACAACGTGCCAGACATCCACAGCAACCAAGGGCAGGAAGGGAAGATAGCATAGTCGCCCACGCACGAACGTCTGCAGCAGGTCCTGGCGCCACAGCCACACCTTGCCGTTGGCTGTCCTTCAGAGCGGCCGCACTGACATTGCCATGCGCACGTCAGCCAGTCTGTCCCACGCACGCACCAAAACGCATTCCGCAGCAACTGCTGCAACGCAACGCGCCGTCACGCACGCGCACCCCCTGGCGCTCCCCTCGACCACTCGCAAACGCAGCGTCCCTGGACCCAGCGCCCCCTCCACACCAGCAGCCCCTCCTCTCTCGCCCTGGACGACGACATGACCTCCACCGTCTCTAGCCCCACGGGTGGCGGAGCCTCAAGAGCCTCCAACGCCAGCAGACAGGGACGCCACGCCAGCCCCAAGCACCACGCATCACGTGCCACCACCACCACTAGCCCCAAGCACCAGCACCACGTCATCACCACCTTGACCACCCTCGGCCCCTCCTCTTCCTCTGCCAGCGCATCACCACTCATCGGGTCACCAGCAGCGGACCGGCACAGCAACAACCGCTTCCGCAACGTCGCGCCTTCGCCAAGCAACGCGCCAAGCTCCGTAGACGGGTTGCAGGACGGGGCGAGAGGTGGTGGCGCCAGGCAGGGGTGGGTGGTGACGGGGCCGCCACGCAGCACACCGCCGCTTCAGGATGAGTTCCCATCCACTTTTAGCCGCACCAGCGCTGCCAACAGTGTCGCCACCACCACCACCACCACCATCACCTCCACCGCCGCATGGGCCGCGTCCCGCGGCACCCCTGCCGCACCCCTCCCAGCAGCCCTGCCGGGCAGCGCACCGGACTGGGCCCATTTGCTGCTCAGCCGCCTGCAGGCCGTGGAGCAGCAGCAGCAGCAGCAGCAGCAGCAGCAGGTGCTCATTCCACCGCACCTCACCCCGCAGCCACCACCTGGTGCGGGCGCGGGGCTGGTCAAGAGCCGCTCGCTGCGGGCAGAGCTGCACCTTCACCACCTGCACCAGGACCAGGGCGCAGCAGTGGAGGTGCCACGCAGCACCTCGTCCAAGGCACTCATCCCTTCCAGCAGCCTCAAGGATGGGGATGCCACCCTGGCTGAGGAGCGTTCCGCCGGCACCGCCGCACCCGGTAGGCCACTGTCCGCCACAGCCTCATTAGGCTCAGCAGCCCTCCTGCCGGCGGTGCCAATGATGATCATCACCCCGCACGGACGGCTGCAGCAGGGCGGGGCTGCAGCAACGCGGACTCTGGGACCACGCTTCTCTGGGTCCGGGGCGGCGGCGGCCACGCAGCCGCCGCTGCAGCTGCCACCCCGTCCGAGCCTGAATGGCGGCGTCGCGCCGGGTGGGCCACTGCTGCCCGCGCTAGGCGATGCGGGGGTGCAGCAGCAGCAGGTGGATGGGAACGTGCACGCGGCGGCGGTGTGGGGCCCTGTTGCGCCTGGAGGCATGGGCTTGTTGCAGTCGCAGCAGCAGCAGCAGCAGCAGCAGCAGCAGCAGCAGCAGCAGCAGCAGCAGCAGCAGCAGCAGCAAGGCCAGGACGTGATGGCGGCGCTGCAGGCCATGGCGCTGGAGGCGCAGCGGGTGGCGGCGGAAGCAAAGGCGGAGCTGCAAGCGGTGCGGGAGGAGGTGCGGCGGGAGAGGCAGCAACGGCAACGCCTTCAGGCGCCAACCACGTTTGCCACCCCCGCAGGTGGCACTCTCACACAGCCCCCTGAGGGTGGTGGCAGGGAGGGCGCCAGGGACCTGGTTGCGGAGCTGTCGCAGCGGCAGGGCGTGCTGGAGGCCAAGGTCGCGTCGCTGCAGCTGGGCAGCGCTGCGATGGAGGACAAGGTGCAGCAGCGGCTCACCACGGTCAACACGACCTGCAGCGTGCTCAGCGCGCAGGTCGCGGCGGTCACGCAAATGTGCGCCGGCAACAGCGGCAGTAGCGGTGGTGGCGCAGCGCCTGTGCAGAGCACGGGAGGCTCGGCTGCTGCACAGCCGAGCGTGGCTCAGTCGGCTCTGCGGGTCGCGAGCGAGGCCTCGGCTGAGGCAGCCTCGCTCCGTCAGCGGGTCGCCGATCTGGAAGCAACCATGTCCAAGACGGCGGCGGCTGTGGCAGCAGCGACAGCTGCGGCGAGCGATGTGGCGAAAGCGCAGGCCACGGCAGCGTCGGACGCTACTGGCATCGAGGCCTTGGGCCGCAAGGTGAAAGCGCTGGAGGACGACCTCGTCACGCTGCGCTCCCAGCAGCAGCAGCAAGCACAGCAGCACGAGTCCACGCAGCGTAGCGCCCCGCAGCCTTCCGCCGGGCAGCCTGACGAGCAAGTGCTGATGAGGCGCGTGGCGGAGCTTGAGGGCGTGGTCCGCGACATGCAGAAGGCGTCGCGTCCCGCCAGCGCAGCCTCCGCACTCGTCGCGTCGGCGTCGTGGGGTGAGGAGCTCCGGTCGCTTGTCGACGAGCTGCAGTCCGAGCTGGCGAAGCAGGCGCAGGCGACGAGCGAGCTGTCGCTGCACGTCGAGGAGGTGGCGGAGCGCGGGCCAGCGCAGATGGAGCGCTTGGTCATGCTGCTCGACACCGTGAGCCAACGCGTCGACGAAGTCGAGGCCTGGCAACAGAAGCAGCAACTAAGCAGCAGCCACGGCGCTGCTGCAGGAGCGCTGCCACCAGCCGAGCCGCCAGCTGCCCTCGGCGACGATGTGCGGCAGCTGCAGGGCGAGGTGCGCGCGCTGGCGGGCGCGATGGAGTCGAAGGTCGGGATGCTGGCGAGGGAGGTGGACGGCAAGGTTGTGGAGCTGGCGAGCAGGCTCGGCGCTCAGGTGGCGCAGCTCACGCAGCAGCTGCATGACGCGTCTTCCGCAGCAGCGCCCGCACGGGCGAGCAAAGCCGAGGGTGCTGGGGATGGGCCGGCGGAGCCAGGGAACGACGCGCTGCGGCAAAGGCTCGGTGAGGTGGAGCGACAGCTGGAACAGCTGGCCGCCGGCGACGACAGCATCAAGGAGAAGCTGCAGGCGCGCTTGGTGGACGTGGAGCGCGAGGTCAAGCAGCTGGCACTCCGGGCGGCGCCTGCAGCTG
>QAXK01001344.1:0-27421 GCA_004335735.1 Chlorella sp. KRBP
CCTGGCTGCCCGTCGGCATGTCCTTCGACGACGTCGAGTTCCAGACGCGGTGGGAGACCGAGGCCGATGCCGACGTCCGCACCGACGGCCAGGGCAACCGGCGGGTCACCCTCTCCGCCGACGCGGACGCGACGACGTCCACCGGACGGCTCGCGGTGTCCTCGCGCGGGATGGCCGCCCCCTCGGGCATCAACGTCAAGGTCCTCGGCGGCGAGGCCCAGCCGCCGGCCCGGCTGCGCCCGATCAGCGTCAACGGCCTCGAGGAGGGGCAGTCCCGGCAGGTCGACGTCTCGGCCTACCTCGACTCGCCGCTGCGCGACCCGTCCTGCTCGATCACCGGCGCGAGCGTCGAGTCGGGCACCGGCCTGACGGCCAGGGCCTCCGGGTGCACGCTGACGCTGACCGCGGGGGAGAAGCCGTCGCAGACCGCGTCGGTCTCGATCACCGTGAGCGACGGCCCGAACCGCTCGGTGACCGGCCGCGTCTCGGTGACCCTGCTCGGCCGTCCCGGCCAGCCCCGCCAGGTGCAGGCCGTCGCCGACCGCGACGCCGGCGGCCAGGCGCGCGTCTCGTGGCTGCCCCCGACCTACGACGGCGGCTCGGTCGTCACGTCCTACGTCGTCCGGTACACAGGCGGCTCCACCGGCCAGGTCACCTGCTCGGCCAGCCCGTGCACGGTGACCGGCCTGACCAACGGTCAGGACTACCGCTTCACCGTCGCCGGGGTCAACGGCATCGGCGAGGGCGACCCGTCGGCGCCGAGCGCGGCGGTCCGGCCGGACCGGCTCCCCGAGGCCGTCACCGGCGTGCGGATGGTCGCGCGTGGCGACGGCACCCTGACCATCGGCTGGGACCAGCCGGTCAACGAGGGCAGCGCCCTGCGCAAGTACGTCGTCCGCCTCATCTCCTCCACCGGGCAGACCAAGACCCAGGACGTCGCCGCCACCTCGCGCCAGAGCGTCGTCACCGGCCTGGACAACATGGCCGAGCAGTCGGTGCAGGTGCAGGCGTGGAACGAGCTCGGCGCCGGCCAGTTCGGTCCGGCCGTGACGATGCAGTCGGCCGGCACGCCCGGCGCCCTGCCGGCCCCGGCCATCGCGGCCAGTGGCCCCGGCCCGGCCCAGGACAGCGCCACCCTGACCGTCTCGTGGGAGCAGGGCTCGCCCAACGGACCGCCGACCACGAGGTACTCGCTCTACCAGTCCGTCGGCGGCGGGGCCTGGACGAAGGTCACCGACACCGCCCCGGACGTGCGCTCCACGAACGTCGTCATCCCCTACGACGGGCGCACCTACGAGTACACCGCCACCCTGACCAACGGCGCCGACCTCGAGTCACCGCAGACGAACCGCTCGTCGTTCACCTCGGTGGGGCAGCCCAGCAACCCGTCGGTGTCGGTGTCGTCGCCGCGCGCGGACCGCTCGCTCGACGTCGCGGTCGCGGTGGGCCAGCCCCGCGCGGGCGGCTTCAGCGCGATCCGCTGGTCGGCGAGCGACGGGCGCACCGGCACGCACAACTGCGGCTGCACCCCGGGCACGACGGTGCCGTTCACCATCCCGAACTTCGACACCAGCCCGACCCGCAACGTCACGATCACCGCCTGGACGGTCAACTCCGGTGGCAGCGAGTCGAACCGGGCCTCCGGCTCCGCGACCCCGTACGGCGACACCCTGACTCCGACCGGGATGACGGGCAGCAACAACGGCACGACCGGCGCCACGTGGTCCTGGAACCTGCCCGAGAACGGCCGGCCCATCGACCAGGTCCAGATCCGTGGCGCCGACTCGGGGACGTTCGGCGGCAACAAGACCCAGCACACGGTGAACACCGGGCCGGGCTCGCACACCCTCGAGGTCCGGGCCCACTCGGCGGCCGGCTGGTCCGGCTGGGCGTCCCGGACGGTCACCGTGCCCCAGCCCGCCCCCGAGATCTACAACGTCCACAAGGGCCCGGGCTACATCCCGCCCAACGGCGTCGGGTCCTGCGCGAGCAACCCGTGCCCCCGGGTGGCTTTCGACGTCCGCAACTTTCCGGCCGGAGGTGGCGGCTGGACGGTGGGCATCTACAAGTCCAACGGTGCCGAGCTCTTCACCTCGAGCGTCCAGTTCTTCCCGAGCTCCGACGGCACCGGGACGACCGGTGAGACCGGCAACACGGCCAACTGGCGCAGCACGGGCGTCGTCATCGCCAACGGCAACGGACCGCTCTACGTCCAGCTCTGCCGCGGCGGCACCTGTCACCGCTCGGGAGACGTCGGATGGTGACCCCCTGCTCTGCCCTGCCCCCCTGCACCTCCACGGAAGGAACACCCGCATGACCGTCTCGCCCGACCAGGCCGCCTGGTTCTCCCAGACGTTCTCCGCCATGGTCGCCAACGTCGACAAGGCGGTGCTCGGCAAGGAGCACGTCATCCGGCTCGCCCTGACCTGCATGCTCTCCGAGGGCCACCTGCTCCTCGAGGACTTCCCCGGCACCGGGAAGACCCAGCTCGCGCGGGCGATGGCCGGCACGGTCAAGGGGACGAACTCGCGCATCCAGTTCACCCCGGACCTGCTGCCGAGCGACGTCACCGGCGTGACGATCTACGACCCCAACAGCAAGCAGTTCGAGTTCCACCAGGGCCCGATCTTCGCGACCATCGTCCTCGCCGACGAGATCAACCGGGCCTCGCCGAAGACCCAGTCGGCGCTGCTCGAGGTCATGGAGGAGGGCCACGTCACCGTCGACAAGACGCGGCACAGCGTGGGCGAGCCGTTCATGGTCATCGCGACCCAGAACCCGATCGAGCAGGCCGGCACCTACCGCCTGCCCGAGGCCCAGCTCGACCGCTTCCTCATGAAGACGACCCTCGGCTACCCCGACCACGACGCGACCGTCCGCGTCCTGCGCGACGCCGCGACCCGCGACCGCACCAAGGCGCTCGAGCCGGTCGTCACCTCGCAGGTGGTCACGGACATGGCCGAGCTCGCCGACGAGGTGCACGTCGACGACGCGATCCTCGACTACGTCTCGCGTCTCGCCGAGGAGACCCGGCGCCACGTGAGCATCCGGCTCGGCCTCTCGGTCCGCGGCTGCCTCGCCTTCGTGCGCTGTGCCAAGACCTGGGCGATCAGCCAGGGCCGCGACCACGTCGTCCCCGACGACGTGAAGATGCTCGCCCAGCCGGTGCTCAACCACCGCCTGCTCGTCACCGCCGAGGCCCAGTTCGCCGGCATCTCGGTGGCCCAGGTCATCGACCAGATCCTCGCCGAGGTGGCGCCGCCCACGGAGCGCGTCCCCGCATGAGCGACCCCACCGGACTGCCCGAGGACGCCGAGTCGACGGTCCGTCGCTCGGACCTCACCCCCGCCCCCGCCACCCGTGGCGGGGACGGTGGCGCGCGCCCGGTGGACGACGACGGCCGGACGAGCGCGCGCTCCGCCCGGCGCGGAGGCACCGAGGCCCGGGCGCCCAAGCCGCCGAAGGCCGCGCGGTCGCCGCGCCGGAAGGGTCCGCGCGGTCCGCGGATCAGCCTGCCGCGGCTGCGCAGCACCGGCCCCGGCCGGGAGGACCAGCCCGAGCCCGGTCGCGCCCGCCCCGCCGGCCGGGGGCGCACCCGCGCCGACGGCAACACCCGTACCGTCACCCTGCCCCGGGTCCAGGTGCCGAGCGCCCTCACCGACACCGGCGCCCGCATCCTCGTCCTCACCGGCAGCCGGATCCGTCCGATCGCGGAGCAGACCCGCCCGGTGTGGCACCCCGTCGTCGAGGTGCTCCGGTGGGTCTCGGCGCTCGGGTGGACCGTGCTCGCCGTCGGGCTCCTCGCCTGGTGGCTGACCGCCCGCTTCGCCTGGGCCGAGCTCGGGATGGTCGCCGCCGCGTGCCTCGTGCTCGTGCTGGCCTGCGTGCTGCTCGCCCTGGACCGGGCCAAGGTCCGCATCCGCGCCGACGTCGAGCCGGCCCGCGTCACCGTCGGCGACCCCGCCACCGGCCGGATCGCGGTGACGAACGGCTCGAAGCGGGGGATGCTGCCGCTGCTCGTCGAGCTGCCGGTCGGGCACACCGCCGCCCGCTTCACCCTTCCCGCGCTGGCCTCCGGCCGCACCCACGAGGAGCTCTTCGTCGTCCCCACCCACCAGCGCGGTGTCGTGCCGGTGGGCCCGGCGACGACGGTCCACGGCGACCCGCTCGGGCTGGTCCGCCGGACCGTCGCGTGGACCGAGCGCACCGAGCTCTACGTCCACCCGCGCACCATCTCGCTCGACAGCCTCGGCGCCGGCCTGCTGCGCGACCTCGAGGGCGAGGTCACCCCCGACCTGTCGATGTCCGACCTCGCCTTCCACGCGCTGCGCGAGTACCAGCCCGGTGACGACCGGCGGTACGTGCACTGGCGCTCCTCGGCCAAGCACGGCCGGCTGCTCGTGCGCCAGTTCCTCGACACCCGCCGCTCCCACCTCGCGGTCGTCGTCGACACGACGCCCGAGGTCTACACGACCGACGAGGACGGCGTGGAGCTCGGGATCTCGTGCGCGGCCTCGCTGGCCGTCCGCTCGATCCTCGACGAGCAGGACACGACCGTGGTCTGCCACGGCGAGACCGCCTCGCGCACCACCGCCCCGCTGACCCTCGACGCGCTCTCGCGCGCCGAGGTCGGCGACCTCGACCTCTACGCCTCGGTCGGCGAGGCCGCCGCCCTCGCCCCGGACGCGAGCATCGCCGTGCTCGTCACCGGGGTGGACCGGCCCTTCATCCAGGTGCAGCGCACCCTCGACCAGTTCGAGCCCGAGGTCGTCAAGGTGGCCCTCGTGGTCGACCCCGAGGTCCCAGTGGGGGTCCGCCGGCTCGGCTCGATCGTCATCCTCCACGTCCGCGAGCTCACCGACCTGCGACGAGTCCTCTTCTCCGGAGCCATGACATGAGCGGCATCGCACCGGCCGGCGACCAGCCGGCACCCCCCAGCCTGGCCACCGCCCTGCGCGGGGGCGCCAAGCGCCGCCGGGCGCGCGACCCGGAGGCCCCGGGCCGGCTCCGGGCCGCCGTGCCCGACCGGGCGGCGCTCGTCGACCTCGGGTTCGCCGCGGCGCTCGTGAGCATCGCGCTCGTCGGCATGCGCACCGGCTTCCTCGGCGTCGAGTGGGTGGTCGCGGCCTGGGCCGGGATGGTCCTCGGCCTGCTCATCGGCCACCTCGCCGGCGCGTTCCGGTGGATGGCGCTGACCACGTTCCTCGTGCTGGCGGCGACCTACTTCCTCCTCGGCGGGCCGCTCGCGGTGCGCGACAACCTCATCGGCGGGGTCATCCCCACGCCGCAGACCTTCGTCGACCTCGCCACCTGGGCGGTCGTCGGGTGGAAGAAGTGGCTGACGCTGCTCCCGCCGGTCGACGCGCGGGGTGCCGTCGTGGCCCTGCCCTGGCTCGCCGGGCTGCTCGGTGGGGCGCTGACGCTCGGCGTGGCCCGGCGCTGGGCGAGCGTGCCGCTCACCGCGGTCGCCCCCCTCGCCCTGCTCGCCGCCTCCATCGCCTTCGGCACGGAGGAGTCGGCCGCCCGCCTCGTGCAGGGTGTCGGCTTCGCCGCGGTGCTCGTGGCGTGGCTCGTCGTGCGCGCCCAGCGCTCGCGCCCGCCGGTGCAGAACGGCGCCGGCCGCGGTGTCCGGGTGGCCACCGGTGGGGCGCTCGCGGTGCTGGCGCTGCTGGCCGGGGCGTTCGCCGCCCCCGGTCTCCCGGGCACGTCCGAGGACGCCCGGCGCGAGGTCGTGCGCACCCGCCTCGTGCCGCCGCTCGACGTCTCGCAGTTCGCCAGCCCGCTCCCCGGGTTCCGGCGGTACACCGAACCCAACGACGCCAAGCTGTACGACGAGGAGGTGCTCAAGGTCGTCGGTGCGCCGAAGGGGACCCCCGTCCGGTTCGCGACCCTCGACCGCTACGACGGGCTGGTCTGGGGTGCTGCCGACCGCACGGCCGACGGCGTCCCGTTCCAGCAGGTCGGCTCCCGGATCGCCGCGCGCGAGGACGGCGAGCGCGTCACCGTGCAGGTCACCGTCCCGGACGGCGGCTACGCCGGCAACTGGCTGCCGACGATCGGCGACCCCACCCGCATCGAGTTCACCGGGCCGCGTGCCGACGACCTCGCGAGCGCGCTCTGGCTCAACACCGAGACCGACACCGCGGTCGTCCGCGCCGGGCTGCTCGGCGGCGAGACGTACACGATGACCTCGGTCCTCGCGCCCAAGCCGGTGCTCAAGCTGCCCGAGGAGCTGGACGTCGCCACCGGTGCCTCGACCGGGGTCGACACCGACTTCCTCGACTCCCGGATCGATGCCTGGACCTCCCGCGCCGAGGGCGGCGCGTGGTCGAAGCTGCGCGCCTTCGCGACCGCGATGCGCACCGAGGGCACCTACACCGACGGCGGGACGCCAAACAGCTTCGAGAAGGTGTACCTGCCGGGGCACGCCGTCTCGCGGCTCACCCGGTTCGTCGGGTCCTCCAAGCTCGCCGGCAACGACGAGCAGTACGCGGCGACGCTCGCCCTCGTCGGCCAGCGCCTCGGCATCCCGACCCGGGTCGTCATGGGGGCGGTGCCGCAGGCCGGCGGGGTCGTGCGCGGGAAGGACGTGCGCGCCTGGGTCGAGGTCCAGCTCGGCAACGGGACCTGGTACACCCTCGGGCCGCACCTGTTCGTCCCCAGCCGTGACAAGACGCCGAGCGAGCAGCAGCTGAAGACCGAGGAGCAGAAGGTCGGCGCCCAGGTGCCGCCCCCGGCCGGGGTCAGCCCGCCGTCGGTGCTCCAGGGGCCGGACCAGGCCCAGAACGCCACCGACGTCACGAAGCGCAAGAAGAACCCGTTCGACGTCACCGCTTGGCCGCTGTGGTTGCAGATCCTCGCCGGCGTCGTGCTGCTCGTCCTCCTCGCGGTGGGCTACCTCGCGCTGGTGCGCTGGCTCAAGCGGCGTCGTCGGCGCAAGCACGCCGGGCTCGGGCCGGTGCCAGCACGGGCGGCGTGGGTGTGGCGCGACCTCGTCGCGGAGGCCCGCTCGCTCGGGGTCGGCGTCCCGCGCCGGGTGACCCGGCGCGAGCAGGCCCACGCCATCGACGCCGCCGTCGTCGAGGCGGTCACGGACCCCGCGCCCGAGGGGGCGCCGGCGGTGGCGGCCGCCCTGCCCGAGGACGCGGTGTCCGCGTCGTCGGTGGCGGCCGCGGTCGACGCCGTCGTCTTCGGACCCGGTGACGGTGACGCGGAGGCCACCTCCGCGCTGCACGAGCACGCCGAGGCGGCGCTGACGACGATGCGCTCGGGGGTGGGCCGCTGGACGCGGCTGCGCTCGGACGCCGACCTGCGTCCCCTCCTCGTCCGGCGCGAGCGCACTGCGCCCGGTGTCCGGTGGTGGCGGCGCCTGCGGGTGCCGAGCCTGCCCCGCCGTGGCGGGAGCGACCCGAGCCCCGCCTGAGCGGGGAAGACCGGCCGGCCGGTCACCGGTCGACCCGCAGGACGGGTCGCCGGTCGGCCCGCAGGACGGGTCGCCGGTCGACCCTCAGGACATGGGTGCCTCTCGCGAACTCCGGTCGCCGCGACCACGATCCCGGTCGCGGCGACCGGGATACCGGACCTGGCGACCGGGATACCGGACCTGGCGACCGGGATACCAGACGTGGTGACCGGGATACCGGACGTGGTGTCCGGAGTCCGGGCACCCACCCCTCCGCTCCCCGCGCCCGGGCCGGCCCGGACCGGACCTGACCGTCCCGCGTCTCCCGTCCCAGCGCCCGGACCACGAACGGGGCGGCCTCCCCGAGAGGAGACCGCCCCGTTCCGTCGTCCGGCGGGAGGTGCGCTCAGCGCTCCTCGGTGCCCGCGATGAACGCCTCGAGCTTGGCGCGACCGAGGTCGTCGGGACGCTGCTCCGGCGGGGACTTCATGAGGTAGGAGGACGCCGACAGGAGGGCGCCGCCGACCCCGCGGTCCTTGGCGATCTTCGCCGCGCGGATGGCGTCGATGATGATGCCGGCCGAGTTGGGGGAGTCCCAGACCTCGAGCTTGTACTCGAGGTTCAGCGGCACGTCGCCGAAGGCGCGACCCTCGAGGCGGACGTAGGCCCACTTGCGGTCGTCGAGCCATGCGACGTAGTCCGACGGGCCGATGTGGACGTTGCGGTCCTCGGTCTTGCCGGCGAGCGAGCCGGTGAGGTTCGAGGTGACGGCCTGGGTCTTGGAGATCTTCTTGGACTCCAGGCGCTCGCGCTCGAGCATGTTCTTGAAGTCCATGTTGCCGCCGACGTTCAGCTGGTAGGTGCGGTCGAGCTGCACCCCGCGGTCCTCGAAGAGCTTGGCCATGACGCGGTGCGTGATGGTCGCGCCGACCTGGCTCTTGATGTCGTCGCCGATGACCGGCACGCCGGCCGCCTCGAACTTCGCCGCCCACTCGGGGTCGGAGGCGATGAACACCGGGAGGGCGTTGACGAACGCGACGCCGGCGTCGATGGCGCACTGGGCGTAGAACTTGTCGGCGTTCTCCGAGCCGACGGGCAGGTAGGAGACGAGGACGTCGACCTTCGCGTCGCGCAGGACCGAGACGACGTCGACCGGCTCGGCGCCGGACTCGTCGATGGTCTGGCGGTAGTACTTGCCGAGGCCGTCGAGGGTGTGGCCGCGCTGGACGGTGACGCCGGTGGTGGGGACGTCGGCGATCTTGATCGTGTTGTTCTCCGAGGCGTTGATCGCCTCGGCGAGGTCCTTGCCGACCTTCTTGTCGTCGACGTCGAACGCGGCGACGAACTCGACGTCGCTGACGTGGTACTCGCCGAACCTCACGTGCATGAGGCCGGGCACGGTCGCCGACGCGTCGGCGTCCCGGTAGTAGTGGACGCCCTGGACGAGCGAGGACGCGCAGTTGCCGACACCGACGACGGCGACGCGGATGGAACCCATGGGCTTGCTCCTGTACGGGTGGGGGATGGACGGGGACGGACGGACCCGGGCGCCGTGGCGCCGGGGCCCTACGGCTGGGGGCCGGGGTCGGTGGGGTGGCGCCGCTCGGCGTCGATGAGCTCGCCGAGCCAGCGGACCTCGCGCTCGGTCTGCTCCTCGCCGTGCTGCTGGAGGGCGGCGGTGTAGGAGTCGAGGCGCTCGCGGCTGCGGACCGAGCGCTCGCGCACCCGGGCCAGGTCGTCCTCGAGCCGGCTGCGGCGGCCCTCGAGGATGCGCAGCCGCACCTCGCTCTCGGTGCGGGCGAAGAACGCGAAGCGCACGTCGAAGGCCTCGTCCTCGTAGGCCGAGGAGTCGGTGCGGGCGACGAGGTCGGCGAAGTGCTCCTTGCCGGAGGCGGTCAGCTCGTAGACGACGCGCGGGCGCTTGCCGGGGCGGCCGGGGTCGGCGGCCTCGGCGATGAGCCCGCGCCCCAGGAGCGACTTCAGCGCCGGGTAGAGGGTGCCGTAGGACAGGGCGCGGAACGGGCCGAGGGCCTCGTTGAGCCGGCGGCGCAGGTCGTAGCCGTGCGTCGGGCCCTCGTGGAGCAGGCCGAGGACGGCGAACTCGAGGAGGTGGGCGCGGCGTGAGACCACGGGCGGTACCTCCTGTGTCCGGTCGGCGGGGTCCGAGGTGACAAACTCGGACCTTGTCACCTCGACGCTAACACAGATATATCGGAGCGATACATCGCACCCGGGGAGCGACCCCGGCCGTCGACGACGCCGCCGAAGGGCCCGCCGCCGAGGCGGGCGCCGCCGCGGGCCCCCGGCCCGCCTCGGCGCTGGGGGCGCAGCGACCCCGGGAGGGCAGTCCGCCCGCATTTGGGTTTTTCCCAGACGGCGTCGTCATACTGGCCGGTGGGTGCCTCCGCGCCCGTCCCCCGTCCCCGTCCCCCGGAAGACCATGTCGCAGCGAAAGCCCCGTACCCGTGCCGAGGCCAAGGCCCGTGCCTCCCGACCCGCCGGCCAGGCCAAGGCCCCGCGTTCGCGCGGCCGGAAGTGGGCCCGTCGCGGGCTGTGGACGGCGCTCGCGCTCTTCGTCCTCGGCGTCGCGGGCTTCGGCGTCGCGTACGCGATGACCGACATCCCGAAGCCGAACGAGATGGTCAACGCGCAGACGAGCATCGTCTACTACTCCGACGGCAAGACCGAGCTGGCGCGCCTCTCCGACGAGGGCGGCAACCGCGTCTCGGTGCCCCTGGACCAGATCAGCCCGCACATGCAGCACGCGATCCTCGCGGCCGAGGACCGGGACTTCTACCAGAACAGCGGCATCAGCCCGACGGGCATCGCCCGCGCGGTGTGGGTCGCGGTCAAGGGCGGTGAGGCGACGCAGGGTGGCTCGACCATCACCCAGCAGTACGTCAAGAACTACTTCCTCACCCAGGACCGCACGATCACCCGCAAGGCCAAGGAGATCCTCATCTCCCTGAAGATCGACAAGCAGCAGTCCAAGGACGAGATCCTCGCCAACTACCTCAACACGATCTACTACGGGCGCGGTGCCTACGGCATCGAGACCGCGGCCCAGGCGTACTTCGGGTCCAAGGCCCACGCGAGCAACCTGACGCCCGCCCAGTCCGCCCTTCTCGCCTCGATCATCCGCGGCCCCTCGCTCTACGACCCGACCCTCGGCGACTCGCAGCAGAAGAACGCCGAGACGCGCAGCGGCTACATCCTCGACGCGATGGTCGCCAAGAACTGGCTCTCGCCCGAGGAGCGCGCGAAGGCGACCTTCCCCAAGGTGATCGGCTACAAGCCCAAGGCCCTCGGCGGGGTCGGCGGGTACGTCGTCGACCTCGTGCGCAAGGAGCTCGTCACGAAGTACAAGCTCACCGAGGCCGACGTCCAGCGCGGGGGCCTGCGCATCGTCTCGACGATCGACCGCAAGAAGCAGGCGGCCGCGGTCAAGGCGATCAAGGACGAGCGCCCGAAGGAGAAGGACATCCACGGCGGCCTGGTCTCGATCGTCCCCGGGAACGGTGCGGTCGTGGCCCTCTACGGCGGTGAGGACTTCGCCGAGCGCCAGCTGAACAACGCGACCCAGGCGAAGATGCAGGCCGGCTCGACCTTCAAGATCTTCACCCTTATCGCGGCCCTGCAGTCCGGTGACTTCAGCACCAAGACCCGCCTGCCGGGGTACAGCCCGCAGTACTTCGAGGAGTTCGCCGACAAGGGTGGCGCCACCGAGAACGCGCGGCGCGGCCGGGTGAAGAACTTCGGCGACGAGCAGTTCGGCAACATCGACCTGCTGACCGCCACCGGCCACTCCGTCAACACGGTCTACGCGAAGCTCAACATCGAGGCCGGCCCGGAGAACACGATGAAGGCCGCCGAGGACGCGGGCGTGCGCTCCAAGCTCGAGCCGAACATGGCCGACGTCCTCGGGACCGACTACGTCACGGTCATGGACATGGCCAACGCCTACGCGACGATCGCCGCGGAGGGCGTGCGCGCCGACCCCTACCTCGTCAAGCAGATCGGGTTCACCGACAAGACGCTCCCGACGATCAAGGCCGAGCCGAAGACCCAGCAGGTCTTCGACAAGGACCTGATGTCCGACGTCATCGACGCGATGCAGGAGCCGGTCAACGGCGGCACCGCCCGCTACGTCGGCAACAACCTCGGGCGCCCGGCCGCCGGAAAGACCGGGACCTCGGAGTCGTTCCGTTCGGCTTGGTTCGACGGCTACGTGCCGCAGCTCGCGACGGCCGTCGGGCTCTACCGGTCCGCCGAGGACGGCAAGGAGCTCTCGATGGAGGACCTCCCGAGCTCGGGGTCCATCACCGGTGGCACCTTCCCGACCCGGATCTGGACCGAGTACATGAAGGCCGCCCTCGACGGCACGAAGGTCGTCGAGTTCCCCGAGCCGGCGAACATCAACGAGGACGCCGACCCGCCGCCGCCGCCGACGACGACGCGCCCGCCGTCGACGACCACGGCCCCGCCGAGCACGACGGCCCCGCCGAGCTCCAGCGCCCCGCCGAGCCCGAGCGAGCCCCCGTCGCCCTCACCCTCGGCGAGCCTGCCCTCCCTGCCCACCGCCCCGCCGTCACCCTCGGGTGAACCCACGGGGGTCGGACCGGGCAACGGCTCGGGCTGACCCGCCCCGCCCGACGTCGGTGCCGCCCGCGCCCGGTCGCACCCCGCAGCCCCTCGACCACCTGAGCATGGTGGTCGGGGGGCCGCGTGGTGTCCGGGCCCCCCGACGGTCCGGGGGAGCGGCCGGGCTCGCCGGGCTGGCGCCGGTGGTCCTCCTCCTCGGGCTGCCGCTGGTCCTCGCGGCGCTGCGCCAGGCGGCCTGCGCCGGGACCGGCTGGGAGGGCCGCACCCCGATCTGGCGCCAGTGCGCGTCACCGCTGTTCGCCTCCCTCGTCGAGGACGGCGCCGGCCGCGGGCTCGGGGCCTTCCTCACCGGTGGGACGGGTCTCGACGTCCCCGTGCTGCGGGGGGTCGTGACGAGCGCCCTGGCCTCGCTGGTCCCCGGCACCGGCCTCGTCGAGCAGCGCTGGGTCCTCGTCCTGTGGACCGCGCTGGCGGCGGTGCTGCTGGTCGGCTTGGTCCTCGCGGTGGGGACCGCGACGCGCCACCCGCTCGCCGACCCGGTGGCGCTGGCGCTCTCACCGGTGCTGGCCCTGACCGTCCTGCTGTCGGTCGACCTCGTGCCGCTGGCCCTGGCCGTCGTGGCCGTCTGGGCGTGGGGTCGGGGCCGGACGGTGCTCGCCGGGGCCCTCGCCGCGGTGGCGCTGCTCGGCGGCCCGCTGCCCGCCGCGGTGCTGCTGGCGATGGCGCTCGTGCCGCCGAAGGGGGTCGAGCGCGCGGTGCGCCGGCTGCTCGCGGCCGCGGGGGTGACCCTCCTGCTCGTCGTCGGGCCGGTGGCCGCCCTCGACCTCGGCCTGCTCGTGCGTCCGGTCACCGCGTGGCTGGCCGCCGGGGCCGGCGCCGGGTCGCCGTGGTTCGTGCCGACCCTCGCACGCCACCCGCTCGGCGCACCGGTGGTGGCGGGCTTCGCCGTCTCCGGGATGCTCGTCGCGGCGTGGCTCGCCGTCGTGGTCTCGCGGCGCTCGCCCCGGCCCCCGGTGGCCGACGTGGCGCTCGTGGCCCTCGTCGTCGTCCTGCTCACCGCGCCGGCGCTGCCCCCGCTGGTCGCGCTGTGGCTCGTGCCCTTCGTCGCCCTCGCCGGGGTGCCGTGGCGCGACCACCTCGTGTGGGCCGGGGCCGAGGCCGTCCACGCGGTCGCGCTCTTCGCCTGGCTGGCCGCGGCCGGGGACCCCGGCCACGGGCTCCCCGCCGGGTGGTACGCCACCGCGCTGTCGCTGCGGCTCGTGGCGATCGGCCGGATCGGCTGGGTCGTCTGGGCCCGCGCGACGTGGGGGGTGCCCGGTCCCGACGCCCCGGAGCCCGCGCCGGCCCCCGTGGACGCGAGTTGGGGCCGGGCGCCGGCGGCGGGTACGCTGGGAGGGTTGCCCATCGAGCACCCTGTGGACATCTCTCCGAGGGTGGTGGGCGGCACCGCATACCCTCCTGTCACGGAGAGACCGTGACCGCTTGAGACCGAAGGAGGCGGGTTAGCGCATGCGTCAGTACGAACTCATGGTCATCCTCGACCCCGAGCTCGACGACCGGACCGTCCAGCCCTCGCTGGAGAAGTTCCTCAAGGTCATCACCACCGACGGCGGGTCCGTCGACACGATCGACATCTGGGGCCGTCGTCGGCTCGCGTACGAGATCAAGAAGAAGGCCGAGGGCATCTACGCCGTCGTCAACTTCACCTCCGAGCCGGCCACGGCCAAGGAGCTCGACCGCCAGCTCGGCCTCAACGAGTCGGTCATGCGGACCAAGCTCCTGCGCCCCGGCGCCTGAGCCTCCGTCACCAGCAGACGACCACTCCGAAGGGACCTCCGTCATGGCAGGCGACACCGTCATCACCGTCATCGGCAACCTCACCGCCGACCCCGAGCTCCGCTTCACCCCCTCGGGTGCGGCGGTCGCCAACTTCACCGTCGCGTCCACTCCGCGCCAGTTCGACCGGAACAGCAACGAGTGGAAGGACGGCGAGACCCTCTTCATGCGCTGCTCCATCTGGCGTGACGCGGCCGAGAACGTGGCCGAGTCCCTCCACCGGGGCACCCGCGTCGTCGTGACGGGCCGGCTGAAGTCGCGCTCCTACGACACCAAGGAGGGCGAGAAGCGCACCGTCATGGAGCTCGAGGTCGACGAGGTCGGCCCCTCGCTCCGCTACGCCTCCGCGAAGGTCACCAAGGCCGAGCGCGGCGGTGGCGGCGGTGGCGGATTCGGCGGCGGCGGTGGCGGCGGCTTCCAGCAGAACAACGACCCGTGGGCCACCGGTGGCTCCGCCCCCCAGCAGGGTGGCGGCGGCCAGCAGGGCGGTTACGGCGGTGGCCAGCAGGCCCCGCAGCAGCCGCAGCAGGGTGGTCAGCAGGGCGGCGGCTGGGGCCAGGCGCCGAGCTACGACGAGCCCCCCTTCTGACCGTCAGCCGACGGTCGACACGACAGACAGACACCATCCCCGGGTGACCGGGGCTCATCCGCCGGCCCGGCCGGCAGAAGGAGAGCACCACGATGGCCAAGCCCGCCATTCGCAAGCCGAAGAAGAAGGCCAACCCGCTCAAGGCGGCGAAGGTCGAGAACATCGACTACAAGGACGTCGCGCTGCTGCGCAAGTTCATCTCCGACCGCGGCAAGATCCGCGCCCGGCGCGTGACCGGCGTCTCCGTCCAGGAGCAGCGCCTCATCGCCAACGCGGTGAAGAACGCCCGTGAGATGGCGCTCCTCCCGTACTCGAGCTCGTCCCGCTGACCTCTGAAGGAGCCAGAACGATGAAGGTCATCCTCACCCACGAGGTCACCGGCCTCGGCGCCGCCGGCGACGTCGTCGACGTCAAGGACGGCTACGCCCGCAACTTCCTCTTCCGCCGCGGCCTCGCGACGGCGTGGACCAAGGGCGGCCAGAAGCAGGTCGACTCGATCGCCAAGGGTCGCGAGACCCGCGCGGTGAAGTCCCTCGAGGAGGCGAAGTCCATCAAGGGCAACCTCGAGGCGAACGCCGTCACCGTCACCGCCCACGCCGGCACCGGCGGCCGTCTCTTCGGCGCCGTCTCCACCGCCGACATCGCCGACGCGGTCAAGGCCGCGGGCGGTCCGGCGCTGGACCGTCGTCGCATCGAGGTCCCGACCCCGATCAAGACGACCGGCACGCACACGGCGCTCGTCCGCCTCCACCCGGAGGTCCAGGCGACCGTCGAGCTCGACGTCGTCGCCGGCTGACGCCGACACCTCGCACCACCGAGGGCCCCGGACCACTGCGGTCCGGGGCCCTCGTGCGTCGCCGGGGTCCGGATGCGGTGCCGGTGCCCGGATGCCGTGCCGGTGCCCGGATGCGTCGCCGGTGTGTCACGGCACACCGGAGGGACGAGGAGACCCCGGCGTGGCAGGGTCACCCGGCGCTGCCGCGTCCGCCCCGGCCGGCCGACATCGGCCGGGCGAGCGAGTGCTCCCGGGTGGTGTCGGCGGGGCCACGTACGTTGTGGCCCATGGCGGGAACGACGGCACGACGCGGCAAGGGCGTGAGCGCCTACCGCTGCACCGAGTGCGGCTGGCAGACCGCCAAGTGGGTCGGCCGGTGCGGCGAGTGCCAGGCGTGGGGCTCGGTCGCCGAGACCGGGGGCACGACCGTGCGCACCACCGCGGCCACCAGCGTCGAACGCCCCGCCGTGCCCATCGGCGAGGTCGACGTCACCCGCGCCGCCGCGCGTCCCACCGGTGTCCCCGAGTTCGACCGCGTCCTCGGCGGCGGCCTCGTGCCGGGCGCCGTGGTCCTCGTCGCGGGCGAGCCGGGCATCGGCAAGTCCACCCTGCTCCTCGACGTCGCCGGACGCGCGGCCCGCTCCGGCGAGCACGGCGAGCGCAAGGTCCTCTACGTCAGCGGCGAGGAGTCCTCGGCCCAGGTCCGGGCCCGGGCCGAGCGGATCGAGGCGATGGCCCGCTCGCTCTACCTCGCGAGCGAGACCGACCTCGCGACCCTCCTCGGCCAGGTCGAGCAGGTCCAGCCCGAGCTGCTCGTCGTCGACTCCGTCCAGACCATCAGCTCGGGCGAGCTCGAGGGCTCGGCGGGCAACGTCGCCCAGGTGCGTGAGGTCGCGGCCTCGCTCATCCAGGTCGCCAAGGCCCGGGGCATCGCCGTCCTCCTCGTCGGGCACGTCACCAAGGACGGCTCGATCGCCGGGCCGCGGGTCCTCGAGCACCTCGTCGACGTCGTCGTGCAGTTCGAGGGCGACCGGCACTCCCGCCTGCGCCTCGTCCGGGCGGTGAAGAACCGCTACGGCCCCACCGACGAGGTCGGCTGCTTCGACCTCTCCGACGTCGGGATCGTCGGGCTCGCCGACCCCAGCGGGCTGTTCCTGTCCGGGCGCACGGCCGCCGTCGCCGGCACCTGCGTCACCGTGACCCTCGAGGGGCGGCGCCCGCTCGTCACCGAGGTCCAGGCCCTCGTCACCGCCTCGTCGCTCGCCACACCGCGCCGCGCCACGAGCGGTCTCGACAGCGCCCGGGTCAACATGGTGCTCGCCGTCCTCGACAAGCGGGCCCGGGCACCCATCGGCTCCAGCGACGCCTACCTCTCCACCGTGGGCGGCGTCCGGCTCTCCGAGCCCGCGGCCGACCTGGCGATCACGCTCGCGCTCGCCGGCGCCATCACCGACCGCCCGCTGCCTCCCGGCACGGTCGCCTTCGGCGAGGTCGGGCTGGCCGGCGAGGTCCGTCCGGTCACCGGCGCGCACCGGCGGCTTGCCGAGGCCGCGCGGCTCGGCTTCACCCGGGCCGTCGTGCCCACCGGGGTGCTCGGCGCGGGCCCGGTGCCCGAGGGCATCTCGGTCCTCGAGGTCGGCACGGTCGCCGAGGCCGTCGGCCGGGCCCTCCACGACGTCCCCGTCGGCTGACCCCGCGCGCCACCCGCTGGTTCGAGGTGGTGCCGGGTGCTCTGGTGGTCGGGTTTCACCTCGACCCGGTGCCCAGGCCGAGGGGCGACCCGTGAAGCCCGGGCGCCGTGCGTCCTCACCGATGGAGCCCGGGCTTCGTCGCTCGCCCCCTCTGGCCGCGCGGCGGTTGCGAGGTCCCGCAGATCGAGACCGTGCCGTGACCGGGCGCCCGATAGGATCGCGCCGGACCGGCCCGCCACCACGACGTGGACCCGGGGACCAGACCCGCGAAGGAGGAGGAGTGAGCGTGCCGCAGAGCGAGGACGACCTCCTGCGCGCCACCCTCGCAGCGGTCGCCCCCGGCACCGAGCTGCGCGACGGCCTCGAGCGGATCCTGCGGGGTCGCACCGGCGCCCTCATCGTCCTCGGCCACGACCGGGTCATCGACCAGATCGCCACCGGCGGCTTCCCCCTCGACATCGAGTTCTCGGCCACCCGCCTGCGCGAGCTCGCGAAGATGGACGGCGGCGTCGTCGTCGACCGCGACGTCACCCGCATCCTGCGCGCGGCGACCCAGCTGCTCCCGGACTCCGGCATCGAGACCCTCGAGTCCGGCACCCGCCACCGCACCGCCGAGCGCGTCGCGAAGCAGACCGGCTTCCCCGTGGTCTCGGTCAGCCAGTCGATGCGCATCATCCAGCTCTACGTCGCCGGCCGGCGCGTGGTCCTCGAGGACTCCAGCGCGATCCTGTCCCGCGCCAACCAGGCCCTGCAGACCCTCGAGCGCTACAAGTCGCGCCTCGACGAGGTCACCGGCACGCTCTCGGCGCTCGAGATCGAGGACCTCGTCACCGTCCGCGACGTCGCCAACGTCCTCCAGCGCCTCGAGATGGTCCGCCGGATCAAGGACGAGATCGCCGAGTACGTCGTCCAGCTCGGCACGGACGGCCGCCTCCTCAGCCTCCAGCTCGAGGAGCTGACCGGCGGGCTCTCCGACGACCTCGGCCTCGTCATCCGCGACTACCTGCCCGAGGCCAAGGCCGGCTTCAGCCTCGAGGAGGCCGTCGACAACCTCACGGCCATCGACAGCACCGAGCTCCTCGACCCCGCGGCCGGCGCCAAGGCGATGGGCTTCACGGTCGTCGGCGACTCCCTCGACTCCTCGGTCAGCCCGCTCGGCCACCGCCTCCTCTCGAAGGTGCCGCGCCTGCCGGGCGCCATCGTCGACCGGCTCGTCACGCACTTCGGCAGCCTCCAGAAGCTGCTCGCGGCGAACATCGACGACCTCATGGACGTCGACGGCGTCGGCGAGGGCCGGGCCCGCCTGGTCCGCGAGGGTCTCTCGCGCCTCGCCGAGACGAGCATCCTCGAGCGCTACGTCTGACGTGCCGGCGCTCGCCCCGGACCGCGAGGTCCTCCACCGGCGCGTCCTCGACTGGTTCGAAGCCAACGCCCGCCCGCTGCCGTGGCGCGACCCCGCGACGACGCCGTGGGGCGTCCACGTCTCCGAGGTGATGGCCCAGCAGACGCCGGTCGCCCGGGTCGAGCCGGTGTGGCGGGAGTGGATGGAGCGCTGGCCGACCCCGGCCGCCCTCGCCGCCGCGAGCCCCGGCGACGTCGTCCGGGCGTGGGGCCGGCTCGGCTACCCCCGGCGGGCGCTGCGGCTGCGGGAGGCCGCGGTGGCCGTCGTCGAGCGGCACGGCGGCGAGCTGCCCGCCGACGAGGACGCCCTGCGCGCGCTGCCCGGCGTCGGCACGTACACGGCCGCCGCGGTCGCCGCCTTCGCCTTCGGTCGCCGCTCGGTCGTCGTCGACACCAACGTGCGCCGGGTGCTGGCCCGCGCGGTCGAGGGCCGGGCGCTCGCGTCGCCCTCGCTCACCGCCGCCGAGACCCGGCTGGCCGCCTCCCTCGTGCCCGAGGACCCCGCGACGAGCGCGCTCTGGAACGTCGCGGTGATGGAGCTCGGCGCCCTCGTCTGCCGGGCCCGCGGCCCGGAGTGCGGCGCCTGCCCGCTCGAGGACGTCTGCGCCTGGGTCGCGGCCGGCAGCCCGCCCGACGACGGCCCGGCCCGCCGGGGGCAGGCCTGGCACGGCACCGACCGCCAGGTGCGCGGCGCGCTCGTCCAGGTGCTCCGCGAGAGCGAGCACCCGGTCGCCCGGGCCCTGCTCGAGGACGAGGTGCTCACCCGGCTCGGGCTCGACCCGGTGCAGCACGCGCCGCAGGTCGACCGCTGCCTCGGCTCGCTCGTCGCGGACGGTCTCGTCGAACCGGCGCCCGGCGCCCCGGGCGGGGAGGCCTTCCGCCTCCCCGCCTGAGCACCGCCCACCCGGTCAGGGCAGGAAGTAGTTCGGGTTCGGCAGCTTGAAGGTGCGGTCGGCGTGACCGCCCTCGAGGTCGCTGTACTGGTCGCCGAAGTTCGCGACGAGGTCGTACCCGAGGGACTCGATGTGCGCCCGCGTGGCCGACTTGTAGTGGATCGTCGTGCACTTGCCGCCCGGGTCACCGGCGCAGGCCTTCTGGAGGTAGTCGGGGTAGGCCGCCACGTCGGGCTTGGTGAACAGGCCGTCCTCGCCGTTCGGCAGGGTGCTCGGCGCGGGGTAGCCGGCGTCGACGCCGACCCCGTCCGCGGTGAGGTTGCCCAGGGTCGCCGCCTCCTGCGAGGTCGGCCGCCCGGTGAGGAAGAAGACCGCGTAGCCGTCGCGCTTCGCCTTCTTCACCATCTCGACCATCCCGGGGGTGGCGGGGAACTTCTGGTCGGTGACGTACTGGCCGTTGGTCGTGGGGTTGTAGGCCCAGTTGCTCGCGATCTCGTAGTTCCAGGTGGTCAGGCTGGTGTCGTCGACGTCGAGGACGATGGCCTTGGTGCCGCGGTGGCGGCGGTCCTCGTCCTTCCCGTGGCCGTGGCCGCGCCCGGCGAGAAAGCGCGAGCCGTCCCGGGCGACCGAGGCGGCCTCCTTCGCGTAGTTGCCGTCGGGAGCGAAGGTGCCGGTGCCCAGCGGGTCGCCGTAGTAGTTGCGCAGCTGCTGGCGCAGCACGTCGATGTTGGTCACCTGGTCCGCGGACCGCGGGGTGGAGGTCCTGATGGCGGGCTCGGCGGTCGCGGCGTACGCGACGCCACCACCGACGAGGGCAGCACAGACGACGGCGGTGGCCATCGTCGAGCGGCGGGACAGGGATCGGGCGCGGGTCATCGAGGGGTCCTCCTCTGGCGGGGCGTGCGGACGGCGGCACGTTAGCCGCGGCCCGCGCCCGGTGGCGGCGCAGTGTCGGGCGGGATGCGGGGCGCACCTCAGTGGGTTCTCAGACGGCTCGGCCCGCGCCGGGAGGGCTAGGGTCCGACGGCATGGACATGCTGACGGGGGACCAGATCGCCGCGGCCGGGCTGGCCGACTGGCGCAAGCTCGCGCAGGGGCTGCACGCCCGCTATCTGGTCGACGACTTCGGGTCCGGGGCACGCTTCGTCGTCGCGGTCGGTGAGGCGGGGGACGCCGCCGGGCACCATCCGAGCGTGGCGATGGGGACGGGGTACGTCGACCTGAAGCTCCTCACCGACGACGCGATCCACCGCGCCGACGACGGCACCGAGTACGTCGTGCAGTGGCCGACCCAGCAGGACGTCGACCTCGCCCGGCGGATCACCGAGGTCGCCGCCGGCCTCGGGCTGGCGGCCGACCCGGGCGCGGTGAGCGTCCTCGAGCTCGGCCTCGACACCGCCGACTCCTCGACGGTCGCGCCGGTGTGGGCGGCCCTGCTGACCGGCGACCCGTCGGCGCAGGGGCGCGGCACGCCGGGCGACGAGGTCCGCGACGCCTCCGGGCGGGTGCCGAACCTGTGGTTCGGGGACGCCCCCGACGAGGCGGTCACGAGCCAGCGCGTCCACGTCGAGGTCTACGTGGCGCCCGAGGTGGCCGAGCAGCGCATCGCCGCGGCGCTCGCCGCCGGCGCGACGGTCGTCGACGACAGCGAGTCGCCGTCGCTCACCGTGCTCGCCGACCAGGAGGGCAACCGGGGCGTCCTCTGCGTCGCCCAGCGACCGGCGCCGACCGACTGACCCGCCGAACCGTGGAACGTCGTGGCGTGGTGCCCGCGCGCGCCGCCACACTGGCCGGGTGACCGAGACCGCCCTGCGCCACCGCACCACCGAGGAGCTCGAGGCCTTCCTGCCCGCCCTCCTCGCCACGAGCCCGCGGGACGTCGGCACGCTCGACCTGCTCGTCCGCCGCCCCGCCCCGTTCGAGCGCGAGGTGCTCGACGAGGGAGAGCTCGACCTCTCCGAGGGGCTCGTCGGTGACGGCTGGCGGGCGCGCGGCAGCAGCCGCACCCCCGACGGCAGCGCCCACCCCGACATGCAGCTCAACGTCATGAACGCCCGTCTCGTCGAGTTCCTCGCGGGCGACCCCGACCGGCGGGCGGTCGCCGGCGACCAGCTGTACCTCGACCTCGACCTCTCGCACGAGAACCTCCCCGCCGGCACCCGCCTCGTCATCGGCGACCCCGCCGCCCGCGGGGCCGTCGTCGAGGTCACCGACCAGCCGCACACCGGCTGCGCGAAGTTCGTCGAGCGCTTCGGCGCCGAGGCGATGCGCTTCGTCAACGGCGAGGTGGGCCGGCCGCTGCGCCTGCGCGGCCTCAACGCGCGGGTCGTCGTCCCCGGCCGGGTCCGCCCCGGCGACACCGTCACCGTTCAGCGCCCCGCCTGACGGCGACCGCCCCCGGCACGCGGAACGGCCCGCCCCCGCAGAGGGGACGGGCCGTTCGCGCGTCGGAGGTCAGCGCGTCTTGTAGACCGGCTGCGACTGCGGGTTGAGCTGGTCGAGGTGGACCGACTCGGCACCCGAGAGCGACTTGTCCTTGAGCTTGAGGACGTCGAAGCCCTTGACGAGGTCGTTCGAGTAGACGTGGCCGTTGTAGTAGTAGCTCGACCACGTGCCGCCACCGACGAGCGTGGTCTTGCTGATCGGGCCGCGCTCGAAGTAGCCGATCTCCTTCGGGTTCTCGGAGTCGGTGAAGTCCCAGACCGACGTCCCGCCCTGGTACCAGGACTGCACCATGACGTCACGGCCCTTGACCGGCACGAGCGAGCCGTTGTGGGCGACGCAGTTCTCGGTGTTGAACTGGTTGCGCGGGATCTTGTAGTACGACTTGAACGTCAGCTCGTTGCTCTTGGACAGGTCGTAGATGGCGTTGGCCCCACGGGTCGGGCCGACGGTGGTGTTGCACGTCGCCGCGCCGCCGCCACCGAGCTCGTCGGTGAAGACGACCTTCGTGGCGTCGTTGTTGAAGGTCGCGGAGTGCCAGAACGCGAAGTTCTCGGTGTCACTGACCCGCTCGATGACCTTGGGCGCCTTGGGGTCCTTGACGTCCATGATGATGCCGTCGCCCATGCACGCGCCCGCCGCGAGGTCCTTCTTCGGGTAGACGGTGATGTCGTGGCAGCCCGTGGTCGCCGAGTAGCCGGCGCCGGTCGGGCCGGTGCCGCCGGGGTTGCCGCCGTCGGGGAAGAGGGTGGGCGTCGCGACGACCCGCGAGGCCGCCGGGTTCTTCGTGGGCACCTCGACGATCGAGATGATGTCGTGCGGCGGCTGGCAGTCCGGGAAGGTCGAGTTCGGGGAGTAGCTCGAGACGTAGAGGTAGTCGTTGCCCTTGTTCTTGCCCTTGCCCGGGAGCAGCGAGTGGGTGTGCGACCCGCAGCGGGTCTCGACGGCCTTGAGGTAGCGCGGTGCCGACTTGTTCTTGATGTCGAAGATCTTGATGCCCTCCCACGACGACTTCTCCGTGGCCGGCGCGGGCGTGCTCGCGCAGCTGTCGTCGCTGCGCGAGGAGTCGGTGGACAGGTAGAGCAGGTTGCCGTTGACGGTGATGTCGTTCTGCGACCCCGGGCAGCTGACCTGGGCGACCGTCTTGGGGCGCTTCGGGTTGGAGATGTCGTAGATGACGAACCCGTTGTAGTTCCCGGCGAACGCGTAGTCGTCCTGGAACGCGATGTCGGACCCCGTGGAGCCGACGAAGCTGCCGACGGGCGGGGTGTTGCTCAGGTGCTGGACGGTCTTGCTGTAGCCGATCTCGTCGACCTCGAGCTGGGTCCCGGACTTGTTGAGCCCGTCCCCGGCGGTGGCGACACCGATGCCCGTCAGGGCGGTGGCCAGCGTGCTCGCGGCAGCCACCGCGAGGATGCGTGTCAATCTCATGTGCGACCTCTATCCGTCGGCCGGATGCGCGATGGCTTCAGGTGTGTCGCGTCCGGGCAGGCGTGTGATCGGGCCACCCTGCCTCACTCAGCAACCTCTTAGGGTATGGAGAGCGTAAATTAACTCCCGCCCGCGAATTGTTAGGGTGAAACGGTGACCCACCACTTCTCCGCCTCCGTCGGCCTGCGTCGTGCCGCTGCCGTCACGGCGGTCCTGGGGGCCCTGGTCGGGGCCTCGGCGTGCACCTCGGGCGGGGGCTCGGCGCCCGCGCTCACCCCGGCGACGCCCACGGTGCCGGTCCTGCAGCCGGGCAAGCCGGGTGAGCCCAACGCCACCCTCACCGGCTCGGCCGCGGCACCGGTGACGACGCCGAGCATCCGCCCCGGCGACGCCCGCTTCCTCACCGACATGGTCACGCACCACGCGCAGGCCATCGTCATGGTCGATGCCGTCGCGAGCGACCTCACCGACCGCCAGGTCGCCTCGCTGGCCTCGCGCATCCGCGACGAGCAGCGGCCGGAGATCGACGCGATGGCCGGCTACCTGGAGCAGCGGGGAGCGCCCGTGCCCCCGGAGGCGACCAACCCCAACCTCGTCGACCACGGCGCGCACTCGATGCCGGGGATGGCCAGCGAGAAGGACCTGCGCGAGCTCGGTGCCGCCACCGGCGTCGGCGCGGACCGGCTCTTCCTCTCCCTGATGATCCGCCATCACGAGGGCGCCCTGACCATGGTCGAGGAGCACGCCCGGCAGGCCGCCGACGAGCGGGTCGAGGAGATCGCGGCCGACATCAACGTCACCCAGGCCAAGCAGATCGACCAGATGCGCACGATGCTGGCGCGTCTGGGCTGAGAGCGCCGCCCCCGGGCAGGATGGCCCCATGCCCGAGGGACACACCCTGTTCGCGCTCGCCCGCGACCTGCACGCCGCGTTCGCCGGCACGCACCCCACCGTCACGAGCCCCCAGGGGCGCTTCGACGAGGGGGCGCAGCAGGTGTCGGGCCGCGAGCTGCTCGCCGCCACCTCGCGGGGCAAGCACCTCTTCCTCGAGTTCTCCGGCGAGCGGTGGGTGCACGTCCACCTCGGGCTGATCGGCACCTTCACCGTCGACGAGGGAGCCTGGACGGCCGAGGCACCGGTCGTCGGGGCGGTCCGGATGCGTCTGGCCACCGACGCCCACGTCGCCGACCTGCGCGGACCGACCCTGTGCGCCGTCGAGACCCCGGACGAGGTCGCGGCCGTCCTCGACCGGCTGGGCCCCGACCCGCTGCGCGCCGACGCCGACCCCGACCGCGCCTGGCAGCGCATCCAGCGCTCGTCCCGGCCCGTCGCCGAGCTGCTCATGGACCAGGCGGTGCTCGCCGGGGTCGGCAACGTCTACCGCTCGGAGGTGCTCTGGCGCCTCCGCCTCTCGCCGTTCACCGAGGGGCGGGCGATGAAGCCGGCGTCGTGGCGGCTCGTGTGGGACGACCTCGTCCGGCTGATGCCGCTCGGCGTCGCGACGGGGCGCATCGTCACCACCTCCGACCAGGTGCTCGAGGTGGAGGCAGCCCTCGGGCGCGGGGAGCGCCCGCGCCTCGACGAGCGCACCTCCTCGGTCTACCGGCGGGCGGGTGAGGCCTGCGAGCGCTGTGGCTCGCGCATCCGCACGCAGGTCGTGGCCGGCCGCAACCTCTTCTGGTGCGGACGCTGTCAGCGCCGTCGCTGAACCCCTTCCGGCAGTCCGGGACTGGTATCCACGAGGGATGAGCGCCGAGCCCGACCCGCACGTCCTCGACCCCGAGCACCTGCCGACCCCCTTCACCGCCGACGAGATCCGGGACGGGACGGCGGAGGGCCGGACCCAGGTGGTGCGCGTCGAGCCCGCCGGCCGGCCGGCGTCCTTCCGCGAGGTGCGCTGGACCGAGGTCACGGCCGCGGGCGCCGTCCAGGTGCGCACCCCGCTCGACGAGCAGGGTGGCGCGACGGGCGAGGCGGTGCACGAGGACGTCACCTGGCACGAGCTCCAGGGGCACGCGTCCTTCCCGGCCGCCCGCAGCGTCGTCGAGCGCGTGCGGCTCGACCACCCGCTCGGCGAGCTGGACTGCCTGCGCTACACCGTCGGCGACGGCGACGCGGTCGACCACTACTGGTTCGACCTCGCCCGCCCGGGGATGCCCGTGCTGCTCGAGTCGAACCGGGGCCCCGAGCGGGTCCTCACGATGACCGTGCTGGCCGACGAGGTCCGCCCCGCCTGAGCCCGCCCACCGGTGGCGGTCAGCCGAGGGCCTCGCAGACGTCCTCGGCGGTGCCGTGCCGACCGAGCCGGAAGGTCCGGGTGCCGTCGGCCTCGAAGGTGACGCGGGTGCCGTGGCCCCCGAGCACGTAGAGGCCGGTGTCCGGCGTGCTCCCCGGCGGCATCGTCGTCCCGAACGCCCCGTGCACCGAGGTCAGCGACCGCGGGCTGCCGTCCGGGCGGTACGCGAAGACCGCGGTGGCGCTGAGGTCGCGCACGACCGACACCCCGGTGGCGAGGTTCGTGTACCGCTCGACCAGGGCGCCGCGGAAGCGCTGGGTGCGGGGTGTGCCGTCGGGATACGTCGAGGTGGTGCGGTACTCCTCCTCGTCGCGCAGCGGGGTGATGCGCACGTCGAACCCGCAGGTCGAGCGGGCGGCGGGGACGACCACCTCCTCGGTGCGGTACGGCGTCCAGGGTGAGCCGTGAGCGGGGTCGTGGCCCCCGGCCCCGGACCCGGCGGCGAGGGCGGCCGGGGCGGCGGCGCCACCGAGGAGGACGGCGGCGGCGAGGGGCGCCAGCAGGGCGCGGGTGGTGCGTCGGGTCGTGGTGGTCATCGGGTCTCCTAACCGTTCGTTCATTCGTACCGGTTAGTCGGCACGCTAACCCCCGGGTACCCTCCAGTGGTGGCGGAGCAGCACTGGAGAACGGTCGAGGGGCTCGTGCTGCCCCAACCCGTCGCCCACCACCCGGCCCTGGAGCTGGTCAACACCTTCTCCGGCTGGGACGGCTCGCACGCCAGCGACTACCTCGTCTCCTACGACCACCTCGCCGTGCTCAGCGGCGACCTCGGGCTGCTGCCCGAGCACGACGTGACCCGGCTGCGGCGGGCCGCCTCGCGCCAGCCCGACGTCGCCGAGGCCGCCCTCGAGCGGGCCCGCACGGTCCGGGCCGTGGTCCGGGCCTCGGTGCTCGACCCGGCCGACCCCGAGATCGTCGCCGAGCTCGCCGTGGCCGCCCGGTCGGCCGCCACCACCGTCGAGCTCGTCCCCGGGCGCCCCGCGCGCTGGCGCGTCGAGGGCATCACGGCCGAGCACCTCGACCGTCCCGCCGACGCCTTCGCGTGGGCCGCGGCCGACCTGCTGACCCGCGCCGAGGTCACCGGGGTCCGCAGCTGCCCCGGGCTGGGCTGCGGCTGGGTCTTCCTCGACGTCTCCGGCCGGCGCCGCTGGTGCTCGATGCGCTGGTGCGGCAACCGCGCCAAGGTCCGCGCGCACGCCGAGCGGCGCCGCGCCTCCCGCTGACCACGGCGCGGCGCTACGCCGTGGGCGAACGCGGAACAGGCTCCCCCGCGCCGGGCGTTGTCCATCCCGTAGGACGCGCGACCCGTGCCTTCGACATCGAGGGCACCTCGTTCAGGTCACGCGACTAGCATCGAGGGGACTCGACGTCAGGAGAAGCACCATGTTCGAACGGTTCACCGACCGCGCACGCCGCGTCGTCGTGCTCGCCCAGGAGGAGGCGCGCGGTCTCAACCACAACTACATCGGGACCGAGCACATCCTGCTCGGCCTGATCCACGAGGGCGAAGGCGTCGCGAGCAAGGCCCTGGAGAGCCTCGGCATCAGCCTCGAGGCCGTCCGCGAGCAGGTGCAGGAGATCATCGGGCAGGGCCAGCAGGCCCCCACCGGTCACATCCCGTTCACGCCGCGCGCGAAGAAGGTCCTCGAGCTGAGCCTGCGCGAGGCGCTCCAGCTCGGCCACAACTACATCGGCACCGAGCACATCCTGCTCGGCCTCATCCGTGAGGGCGAGGGCGTGGCGGCGCAGGTGCTCGTCAAGCTCGGCGCCGACCTCTCGCGCGTGCGCCAGCAGGTCATCCAGCTGCTGACTGGACAGCCCGCCAAAGCCAGCAACCCTGCTGCCTGGCACAATGCTGGCCCTGCTGCTGCTGCTGCTGCTGCTGGTGGGGGTGGCCTCGCTGCTGCTGCTGCTGGTGGGGGTGGCATCGCTGCTGCTGGTGGGTTGGTGGGGATCCTCCACCTCCTGCGCACCTGCCGCCTGCTGCTGCTGCTGCTGCTGCTGCTGCTGCTGCTGCTGCTGCTGCTGCTGCTGCTGCTGCTGCTGCTGTGACGTGAGTGGGC
>QAXK01001346.1:0-21422 GCA_004335735.1 Chlorella sp. KRBP
GCGAAGGGGGGCCGCGTTGGCAGAAGTGTAGCCTTCAAAGTCCAGGAGGTAGCAAATCTTAAACACTCCTGCAGGCCGGTGATTGGACGTGCGCGGCACGTGAGCTTTGGCTGCCACTGGTCCTGTCATGCCCGATACACCCAGTCAAGGTGCAGCAGGCGCACCTCGCTCGTCGGCGGCCCTGGAGGCCTGCTCAAGAAGGTAGATGAGGAACTTGATCTGCCGCTCGTGCGTCTTTGTGTTCTCGCACCGAGGCCGCATGAGCACAATGGGACGGCCCAGTTTGTCTGGCGCTGCTGCGTAGACCTGGTTCTTGCCCGTTAGCCCCTCCTCGCGCACGTCATCGTAGCGGATGAGCTCTGGACGGTACTCCATGCGCCTGCACAGGTGCATCGTGGCGTGAGGCTGAGAAGCTGCTGCCGGACAGGACGGGCGTGAGGCTGCTCGCATTGCGGCGAGTCTGCGGCGTTCTTCTGCCCCCACCATTGGAGCGTGGCGTGAAGCATCTTGCTTGCATTGGGCAGGTTCCACTGCCTGCAGCACGGCAGCGGACGGTAGCAGCAGCCAATGTTTGGGGCGGCACGCACCACACGCGGGGGGCACCTCCCCCACCCCCACGAATCCTCTGCTCTTGACACACGCACCTGGCACGCAGGTAGCGCACGTACGTGTGCTCGCTGCAGAACAGCCGCAAGGCCGCGTTGTTCTGCAGTGAGCGGAATGTGGCGACAACGTCTTTGAGCGCGAGAGAGCAAGCCACACGAGCGAGAGAGCGAGCCACACGAGCCACACGAGGGAGCAGGCCAGCAATCAGCTGCGCGCACCTCGATGATTGGCGCGACATCGCTCTTCAGCGCTGCGACCAGGCGTTGCTGCTCCTGGGTGAGGTCCTGCGTGTCCAGCGCGCTCTCCATCGCGTTCAGTTGGGCTGTGCTGGGCTCTTAGCTCAGTGTGCAATTGCAGGTGCCACAGTGTGGTGTGCTCTCACTGGTGGCCGCATGCACCCGATAACCGCCGATTACGCGTCATTCCACGTCAGGAATGAGGCCAATGGCAGCCTCTGGATCAGCAGGCTACTGCTTGGCAGCGGCGGGCCGGAAGAAGGACGAGATCTTGCGCATCCCGCTTGCTTCCTTGGCTGCGGCCGCCAGCTTGACCCTCTCGCGTGTTTCGGCGGCCTTCTTGTTGATCGCCTCCCGCGCGCTCTGCTTGGCGTCTGCAGCGCTCATGGTGTTCTGGGCCACCTGCACCCGTGTGCAAGGTGCACGGTACGGTTGGGCAGGGGGCGCAGCCACCTGCACGCACTGCACAGGGCCATCAGGACTCACCTTTTGGCGCTTGTCGTGCGTGTCGCCCGCAGCTGGGTTGGCGCCCTGCCCATGCTTGCGCCCTGAAGTGTCGGTGCCGGGCGTGCTGAGGTCCACGCCCAAGTGCTGGGCCAGCTTGGTTGCCCTGCAAGCACACGCGTACGTACAACCTCCTTACGTTGGTGGGTGGAGACTCAGGACCGCCACGCCGCTCACACTTGGCGCCGGGTGATGCAAGCTCTGGCCTGGGCTCACTGCTGTTTCTTGGTGCCCTGACGCGGCTGCGGATTGCCCCGGATGTGCAAGTGGCACACAGCTTAACCTCCTCACCAGTGTGGCCTGAGGTACTCAGCCAGGAAGGAGGCGGCAAAAGCGCTCTGTGCGCTGTCATCCAGCCCCGCCGTCTGCTGCACCAGCGCCGCCTTGCACAGGGCGTGCTTGCACACCAGCCACGCCAGCACCTGCACGAGCACACATGCCACCGCTTCCCCTCTGCATGGCCGGTGCATATGTGTGAAACGCCGTGCTGCTCCTCGGTGGGGCACACACCTTGGTGGGGCTGAGGCGGTAAAACATGTCCCCGTCCACGTCCCTCACGTCGCACACGCACGGGAGCTGCGCCTGGGCGCACTCGAGCACTGCCTGCGTGCCCTCGTGCAGCTGGGAGGCCAGCGCCCGGCCCTGCACACCGTCCAGCAGCTGGTCAAAGGCGCGGAACACGCCCGCCTGGGCGCCTGTGGTGCCGGCAGCAGCGTCCTCCTCCTGCACATGCGTGTGACGTGGCAGGCGGCACAGTAGCACCTTGTGTGCATGCAGCTGCCTCAAGATGGTCCTGGGCGGTGCCACAGCGAGGCGCACCTACCCGCATGGCTGCGGCCTCCAGCACCGGCAGCAGCACCAGCAACGGGTCCAGGGGCGTGGCCAGGAGCACTGACCCATCTGCACATCATGTGCACACGTTAAGTGCCGTTTGTGGCCGCGCACCTGTTGCCACGCAATCACCGCGATGGACACGACGCCAGTCCACCTGGGCCACGCAGCAGTGGTTCACCTGAGAGGACCTGGTGGTCGGATGGCAGCAGCCAGGCGCTGAACATGGTCTTGTAGTGCTGCACCTCGAGCAGCTGACCGTCAGGCGTCACCAGGCAGCACTGAGGCCCGCTGGACTTGGGATCCGGCACCAAGACGGAGCGCAGGGCCTGCTGCTGCTGCTGCTGGCCCGCGGGCACGTGAGCGATCAGGAGCCGCTGCTCCGGCGTGGCGCTCATTTGAACTTTCGAGCGGAGGCAGGGCGTGCAGTGTTCCCGTAGTGGCAGAAGGTGCCTGCTGGAGGTGCTGGCCGGTGTGTGCTGCTCCTCCTGTGGCCCTGTGTGTGCGCGTCGCATCCTGCACGCATACCCTGGGACGCATGCCGTCTGCGGGATGGAGCAGCGCGGAGCAGCAAGGAGCAGAAGGTCTGGCAGAATTCCAGCACGCAGGTGCACCAGCCAGCCTCCTGCAACGCCAGGCTCAGTTTCCCGCGCGGCGCCACCATGACGACCTCGCGACTCTCGCCGCACAAGAGCCTGCTCGAGTCGGCCAAGTCCATGGTCCGCGACGAGCAGCGCGAGAAGATCATGCGAGCCGAGGACGTGAGTGCGCGCGCTTCGTGCGGCGAAATGCAGATGCCGTGCTCCACGGCCTGATTGCCGTGCGCGCCATTGCCGTGCACACTGCCCCGCACGCAGAGAGCACGCCAGGCGAGGATCCAAGCCACAGGTCTCACGGCCGAGAACATCGCAGAGGCGTGGAACCTGCTGTCTCCAGCTGGTGCGTGCGGGGATGCAGGTGCGCACCCAGGCGCAGCGACCGCAGGCGGAGACCACAGGCCGCAAGCAAACGCCATCCTCGCAGGACACTCGGTGCTTACCAAGGGCCAGGTGCTGGACAACCTCAAGACGTTGCTTCCCAACCTGTCGGCCAAGGACGTGCGCGAGCTAGTGGGCACGGGCAACATGTCAGTGGACAAGCTCACACACCTGCTGCTGCACTCGGACGTGACGGTGAGTGCCAGTCTGCAGGGATGCCTGTGCATTTGCCTGTGCGGTGGGCCCTGCTTGTGCGATGGCCCAAGCGCACATCCTTACGCTACCGACCTTACCACACCTGCTTACCCTGTGCGTGCAGCCGGCAGACCCCAACATAGAGGCGTTCAAGATCCTGGACCCGACAAACTCTGGCTACATTGACCCCGCGGCCATCAAGAAGCTGCTGCTCCAAGTGCACGGCGTCGACCAGGCAAGTGCATGGCAAGAGTGCAGGTGCTGACGGCCCTGGCTACCTCACTGAGGCAGCTGGTCAGCGCACCATCGGATGGTGCGATGGTTTTGTGCAACCGCAGATAGACGAGGCGGACATGCACCTCATCATGCAGCTATGCGACGCCGACAAGGACGGGCGCATCTCATACAAGGTGCGTGCCAGCGAGGGGGCCTGACGAGCGTGGGGCGTGGGGTGCAGGTGGTGATGCTGCGGGTGGGGCAGCAGGCCCACGGTTCCCATCCCTTGCTGCCGCGCGCAGGACTTTGCAACCATAGGCAGCTGGGCACCGCTCAAGGAGGTGCCCAATGACTTCACGCGCAAGCTCATGGTGCGGTGCGGCCATGGGCTGTGCGTGTGTAGCTAGCTTGCAAATGGGGGCGCTGAGGGATGCATGCGCCACGCTCCTGTGGCATTTGCAGCCCGTCACGCTGCTGCGTTGCCATTGGTGTCCCTCCGTTGTTGCATTGCAGTTGGACAAGCTCAGAGAGGCGCACGGCATCCGGCGAGACGACGACTGAGCCTTACTTGCATTATCAAGTTATTACCAATGTGTGCGCTTGCAAACGGGGCGGCCCAGCCGCGGTGACCAAGGCAGCACGGATCAGCATGTGTCCAGCGGCATCATAGAGCATGGGCAGAGTGGCAAGAGAAAAGCGTGTCATCATGCTCAACACCTGCGAGCTGTTGGATGCGTGGCGTGTCACATACAATGAGCCAAGGCAAAGGCGTTTGGCCTCCGCGAGAGATAATACCATACACGGCGTGAGGTTGTCAGCCCCAGCAACATCCGAAAAGCATGCCAGCGTCATACTGGCATCCTGCACCAACTTCAAGCAGCGCTCCGCTCCACGCCGACTGCTCATCCTGCCCTAGGCCAAGCGCATCATCCACATTGGGAGCAGGTCCCGCAATTCCCACCACGACAAATGAATGATGAACACCAGCCGACGGTCAGTTCTTCTCAAGCCCTCCTTTCTGTCAGACCTCCATTCCCTTTCCCCCTCCTCTCAAGTGTAGCGGCCCCTCCTGAGCACGTCGTTCACCACGGCCCCCAGGCCCCTCTGCTGGTACGCCTCAAAGGCCTCCCTGAACCCGTCCCCATAAACCACACTCGTGTCCTCGCGGATCTGATAGGCAAAGTACGAGGCCAGGCGCTGCTCGTCAGGGTCCGTCACGCAGTTGGCCTGGTGCTCAACCCACAAGTAGGCCAGCAGCTGGCAGAGCCCCTCCTCCACCTTTTGGTCCAGGCCAGCAATGTGCTTCATGCGCAGCCACGCGTGCATGAGCTCGTGCGCCAGGATGGACCCTGCGGTGCAAAGAAGGGGAGGGGCAAGCACGGCACGGCACGCAAGCGTTGCAGCGCTGGCACTCGCGGCAGGAGGGAGCCTTGCTCAGTCGCAGCTGCGACTGACCGCATCACGCATCATACTGTACCAAAGGAGGGAGGCCAAGCGGAGAGCGTGCTGCTGCGTCTGCGCCCCCCAGCACACCTGTGAGCAGCCTTGGCAGGCCAAACATGACCAGCACCGCGCTGACGCTGCACGTGACGGACGCCGGGTGCAGCGCCGTCACCACGCTGCTGACGCCCAGCCCGCCGGCGCCCGCCGCCCGTACAATGGTGGGGATGCTGCGGTACACGGTTGCCAAGGTGAGGCCGCGCACGTGGAACACCGGCCCGCCCGCCTTGATGTCCTTGCCCTCCTTGTCCGAGTATTCGTTGAGCGTGAAGGCGTCCACCAGCATCATGGGGGCGCGCTCAGGGTGAGGCAGGCCCATGTGCGTGAAGAAGCGGAGCACCTGCGCGTGTGGGGCAAGGAGCGCGTGTGGGGCGTGGCACACGTGTCATCATCAGTGCATGGCGTTCACGACAGGTGTCGTGATGCGTCGGCCGTCACAAAAGATCGCAAGCACGCTGTGTGTTGAGGTTGTGCTTGCTGCTTGCATCTGGCTGGGCAGGGTGTGAAGCACAGACGGGTGCTGTTTGCGCTGGGTGTGATGAAGAAGACATGTGCAAAGCTAGGCGTGCTAGGCGTGGCCAGACAAGGGAATCTTTGCCATTGCGAGCCTGAGGATGATGTTCACTTGACGAGGTGCTCCTAGGGAGTCAGGGGGTTACGCCCACGCACCTCGTCGTAGAGCGGCTGTGCGTCGCGCGTGTCCACCACCACAGTGCCCAGGCACACCAGGCACAGGTAGCGCCCGTCCGACAGCTGAGGGAACTCCGTGGCTGCACACACACACACACACACACACGAGATGTTTTGTGACGGCTGCAGCATCATGACACCTGTCGTGAACGCCACGCAATGATGATGATGATGATGATGACACGCGGGGCACGTGCACGGGTACCACAATACGTTGAGTGGGCGCGCACTCCACGCACAGCGCACCACCCAGGCACCCAGGCAGGCAGCATGAACCATGAGGGATGTTGAGGGGTGTTGTGCGCAGAGGTGCAGGTGCCGCATCAGGTGAGCTCACCCCTGGGCTGGAAGCGTGAGCAGGCGCAGCACTGAGGCGTGCCGTCGGCCTGGTGCCGGGGACAGTACCGCGCCTTCCAAAACACCTGCAAACACCACCACCACCAGGGTCGGCAACAGCATGCGGCACGTTTGCAGCCAGCCAGCAGCGCACGGAAAGGTGGCATGCTCAGGCCCTGGCCGTGCTAGTCCGGTAGCATGTGCCACTCCCTTGCTCTCCAATTACCCACCCGCCTGCACCACAAAGTGTAAGACGCACCTGCTCCTTGAACTCGACCCGTCCGTCGGGCTGCGCCGGCACAAAGGCCTCGCACACAGAGCACACGGGGTTGAACGCCATCTTGTAGCAGTCCCTGCGGCGCACCCCAAGAGCAGCACGCTCGCGTTAGGCTCCGATCACACTGCTGAGGCAGCGGGTGGGCCGTGGCAGGCTGGTCCTTTGTCCACCTTTTCCGGGGACTCACATGTGGTACGGCCACCCGTCCTCCTGCCCGATGGCAAAGCGCACATTGCCTCCCTGCAGCCGCACACCAAGGGCAATCGTTCGGAGCTGCTTTGGTGGCCTGCCCCGGTGCTGTGGCAGCTTGCTTGAACAACACAAGGCACACAATGCTCGACCATGGCATTTACCAAGTCGCGCCACAAAGCACCGCCCACCTCGTTGATGGGCCCGCTGCAAAAGCCGCACACAAAGCACGCCGGGTGCCACTGCCTGTTGAGCGCGTTGAGCCGGGCGCTCCACACCGAGTCCCCACACCCGGCGCACTTGCTGGTGTCCGGGTGCAAGCGCCGCTTGGGGCCCTGCGCTTGCGTCCCGCCTGCCCTTGCTGCCTGCCCCGCCCGGCTGCCGCCGCTGCTGGAGCTAGGGGGCTGCGCCGCTGGCCTTGATGCAGGTGGTGCAGCTGCCGGTCTGCCGCTGACTGGTGGTGCCACCTGCGCTGCAGCTGCCGGCGGCGCGGACGGCGCAGGACGGGACTGCTGCTGAGCGTACGCAGGTGGCTGTGGGTATGCAGGCTGCTGCGGCGGGTAGACAGGTGCGTAGACGGCCGGGTAGCCTCCTCCCCAGTATGCCGGCTGCGCCGCTGGTGCTTGCTGTTGCGGCGGGGGGTAGGCCACGGGCGCGGGTGGTGCCGTTGGCCGCTGGGGCTGCGGTGGCTGCTGTGCTGGACGCTGCTGCTGTTGCTGTTGTGTTGCTGGCCTTGCTGCGAGCAGGGTGGAGCAGGCACTGGAGCTGGGATGAGGCCATCACGCTCCGCTCCACGCGCACAGAACGAGCTGCGCACCACGACCACCACCACTGCGTTCTCACCTTCCGCGAGCGACATTGCAATGGCGAGCCGCACGAGCTCCTCCTCCTCTTCGGCAGTCGCAGGCGCGCGGTGCTGGGCGACGCGAGGAGCAGCCATCCTGTCAAGCTGCAGAGCTAGTGCTGCTCTGCTGCTTGTGCTAGTGCTAGTGTGTGACCAGCTGTGTGCTTGGGGCTGTGCGCTGGTTAGAAGGTGGTGGCACGCATGCCCACCAACGGCAGCGGCGCAGCAACACGAGAAAAGCTTGCAGGGCACTGCCATACGCATGCCAGGAGCACCTGATCAGGCCTACGCTAGCGCAACACGCAACCATCCGATCCCACACTGCTCCACACACCGCTGCTGCCTGCCTCACGCCTCTTCCTCCTCCTCCTCGTACTCGTCCGCTTCCTCGCTGAGGAAGTGCTGCTGCGTCCGCTGTCGCGCCCCGGTGCGCACGCCCAGCGGCGCTTGCACGTACATGCCTGCAGCCACACGCCACAGCACTGTAATGGCACCAGGGCCCTCCGCAGCCCCACGTCCCACCTGCTCCCCGCCCTCTTCCCCCCCTTCCGGAGCACCCTCCCCCAGCACACCCCCAGCACCCTCCCCCAGCACCGACTCACCGTTGTCTCCCAGCATGAGCTCGTCCATGTCATAGTCCTCTCCCCCGTAGTCCACCTCCCCGGCGTCGTCGTCACTGCGCTGCTTCTCCCACTCCTTGCTCAAGTTGCTCTGACGCGGCACCTTGCGCGCCTTGTTGCTGCGCGCGCGGCTCAACCGGTCCCGGTCCCGCCCGCCGCGGTTCTGCGACGCCCGCGCAAACGCCGAGCGCACCGCCGAGCTCGCTGCCTTCATCCGGTCCGCCCGCACCTGACGCGCCGCCGCGTCCTCCGAGTGCCTCACCGCCGACCGACCCGAGCCCTTGGCGGGGCCCAGCGGTGGCGGAGGCGGGTACAAGGTGCCGTTGGCATCCGCCTCGTCCACGTCCTGCTTCAGGTCCTCCAGGTCGCGCAGCTCAAAGTCGCGCGGGGGGAGCGTGAGCACGTGCAGAGGCAGCAGCGGGAAGATGAGCACGTGGCGAGGCTTGCCGGTGGCCGCCAGTGCGGCGCCGCACGCCAGCGCCACGCCGCCCATTGCGGTGCCGAGCGCGGGGAGGTGGGGAGGGTAGGATGCGGTGTACTCTGGTGGCACGCCGTCGCTGGGCCGGAGCAGGGTGCCCGGGCGGAGGATGTACTTGTATCCCAGGAGCACGTCACGGCCGCTGAAGGTGGGCTCCTTGGCCTGGGACGATTGCATATGCGGGTACCTGCACAGCACAGGTGCACACAACACGACCGCACACCATCCACGCAAGTTGTGTAAACTCGCTTGGTGGGGCAGAGGCCTGAGCGCTCCATGTTGACACAGGAGCATCAGCAGCGGCAGCATCAAGCACAGAGGGCAGAAGCTGGAGCTCACTTTAGCGCTGCGTCCAGTGCCGCCAGCCGGAACGCCACCGCCGAAAAGGTGGGCGGCAGCCACTGCAGCGACGGCGCCACCGCCGCCGGCCCCGCGTCCTCCCCTGCCGCCGCGGCCAGCTCCGCCTCCACCTGCTGCCTGTTGGGGCTGCTCCACGCCACCTTGTGTATCTTGCCTGGGTTGCGCGCCGTCCAGAGAGGCGACACGAACGAAGGGATGATGGCGTCCTCAAGCTGGCCCAGGCAGCGCCGTAGCGCCATGGGTGTGGCGGCGTCGGCCACGGACTGGAGCCAAATGTCCCGGTCAAAGGAGGACATGGTGTGCGAGGCGGGGAGTGCGGTGAGGACCAGGGCGAGGTCGTGCTTGAGCTTGCGGGCGCGTGGGTTGAGGTTGGCTTGTGCGGCGGCGGCGGCGGCGGCGGGTGAGGGTGCGGGGAGGGTGGGTGGCGGGATGGGTGAGTCGGAGGGGACGAGGGCGAGGGGGCGGAGTGAGGAGGTGAGTTGCTGCCAGGCGCGGGCCAGGGCGGGAGGCGGGGGGTGGGTGCGGCGCTGGGAGGGTCCGCAGAGGGTGGTGGAGGGCATGGCGGCTTTGAGGGTGTTGGCGTAGTGCATCAGGTTGGTGGACAAGGCACCCTGCACGAGGGAGGGGGGGATGGACAAGAGCACGTACAGTATGTTTTGTTCTTTCCCTCACACATCAAGCGCCTCTCCCTCGCAAGCACATGTGGTCGGCACAGGCTTTACAGTGATGTCTATCTCTCACCTCTCTGACTCCCTTTGGTTCGAGTGACTTGGTCAGTCCATCTACCTGGTAGGCCTCCTGCATCATGCGCCAACTGCAACACGCACACACACACACACACCCTGTCAGCATGCGTTTCTACGCCCCCTGCGTTCCCATCTCCCATCACCCATCCGCCCCTGCTGACTTGGGCAACAGCGTCCCACCTCACCACGCCATGCCACCGCTCACCTGCCTCCATCCCCATTCTCCACGTACAAGCGCCCCACGTCCGCCTCCTCCGCCGCCACGTCCACCCACCCATCCTCCGCCCCCCCGTCCTCATCCATGGGCGTCATCCCCCGCCCCGCCGCCTCCCCCTGCTGCCCGCCCACACCCGGCGCCGCCCCGCCCACCCGCCGCCCTGGCCCTCCAGGCCCCGCTGCCCCAGGGGGGGCACCGTCAGGGCCAGAGTCGGGCACTGCAGAGGTGCCGTCAGAGTACACCACAGGGCTGACGCGCCAGTAGCGGTTGTGGCGGCGGTCCAGGCCCACGGGCTCGAGGCGGATGGCCTTCTCCTCCTCAGCCTGTATGCACGCCACCATCACCACACGTGTATGTATGTACTTGACCACATGCCAACAAGCGACGCGAATCGGTCGGCCCTTGTGTGGGCTGCAAGCATGACGACTACATTACGCAAAGTGCGGTGCTCACGCCCGGCGAGCGCAGCAGCGGCTGCGTCACCGCGGGAGAGCATACAGAGCAAGAGCATTGAAAGCAGAAGGCATCAAGAGCAAGAGCATCAAGAGGGCGCTCACCCGGCGAATGGCGTCCAGCCGGCGGACCCGCGCTGACTTCTCCTCCTCCCCGTCGTCCCCCACCGCCGCCGCCCGCTGCGCCGCCACCGCCGCCGCCTCCATGGCCATCTGGGCCGCCAGCTGCGCGTGGTTGAGCGCCATCTCCCCACCCACGGGACCACCGCCCGTCAGGCCCCCGCCGGGCCCGCCGCCCGCCACCTGCGCCGCCTGCAGCTCCTCCAGCTTCCGGGTGGCTTCCGTGGCGGCGGCGCGTGCCTTGGCGGCCGCCTCGTCCTGCCGCTTGCGCTTTTCAGCCTGCGTGGTGTGGCGGAGCACACACACAACCAGGAGCACGCACGCCACACAGGAGCAACATGAGCGTGTGTGCAGCGCAGCGATTGTATACATCGCACGGCGAACGCCTGGCACCGTCCTTGTCAGTGGTCAGATTACACGCTTGATGTATACAAAGGGGATGTATACAAAGGGGTGCAATGCTCCCTGGCTCCCTGGCACTCTAGCACACCACCACCCCAGCAGCAGCACCTCGCCCACCCGCCAGCCCACCCGCCCTTACCTTGGCGTCCTCCAGCAGCCTCTTCTTGGCGTTCTGGCAGTCCTCCTGCCGCATCTCCATCAGCAGCCGCACCGTCGGGCACTCGAGCGTCGTGTGCACCAGCCAGCACAGCGCGTCCAGACGCTCGCGCGGAGTCAGCGCCTCGTAGTCCGCCGCCGCCAGCTGGTTGACCCACGGCTCCTTGCTGTACACCACCGCCTGCTGCTCCTGCTCCACAGGGTTGCCCTCCTCATCATACTCCTCATCGTTGCTGTCATACTCGTCATCCTCTCCAGCACCACCAGTGGCACCAGTGGCGCCCCCGCTCTGCCCTCCGGTTGCGGGAGCAGCAGCGCCCTCCTGCTTGACGGCCTGGCCGCTGCTGACAGCCGGCGTGGCGGGCTTGATCTCCTCGGCGGGCTGTGGGCCTGCAGGCTCCTGCTTCAACTTGACCGAGCCGAGGTCGGCCGGGGCGCTGGACGGCTGCTCCTGCTGCTGCTGCTCTTCCTGCTTCACAGCAGGCTCGGCGGAGGAGCTGTGGGGCGCGGTGCCGTCGCCGTTGCTGGTGGCGTGCGGTTGCTGCTGCTGGTCCTCTTGCTTGGCTGCTGCTGCATCGGGGGCTGGCTGGCTGCTGGTGTTGGCGTCCTCGGGCTTGGGTGTGGACTCTGCTGGTGGTGTGCCTCCGGCTGCGGCTGCTGCTGCTGCTGCGGCAGCTGCGGCTTCTTTTGCTCGCGCCTCCTCCTTGATCCCGAGCAGCTTCTTCTGGTGCTGCAGCACCGACGCGAGCGCGAAGGTCGACGGCGCGACGCGCACGAAGAGCATGTCGCGGCTGAGCGCGCCGGCGACCGAGGCCTCCGGCGTGCGGCTGGAGCGCAGGTCGCGGAGGCCCTGCGCCTGAATGCGGCGCGCGATCTCGGTGATGGTCAGGCCCGACGCCCCGCACTCGGCGAGCACCTGCCAGGCGGCGGCCTTGACCGAGCCTTGCGAGTAGCGCGCGGGGAGACGCAGCTTGAGGTTGCCCGACTGGTCCTCGTCTGCGCAGCACCGACCAGCACGAGGTCAGACTGTGGCCGGTGCACACCGGACCATCCGCCTGTCTCATCTGCGCGCCTCGACTCTGGCCCTGGGAACGCTGCTCACTACTCACACAGGTCCTCGCCGGATTCGCCGATCTTGGGCTTGTTGTGCGCGGTGCTGGGCCGGTTGCCACCCCGCCGCGCGCGCTTCTGGCTGACGGGAAGCGACATGACGACCGCCATCTCACGAAACACCTCGGTCCACTGCGCAGGTAGAAAAGGCAGCAGGAGAGCAACAAACCAGTCTCAGCCCCAGCGTGTCCAGGGAAGCAGGGGGCAGCACGGCTGTGGGTAGAGGCTGTGGGTAGAGGCGGCGCAGCACGGTGGGCAGCAGGTGGTGTAGCAAGGTGGGCAGTTGGGAACGCAACATCGGCGGGGATGCCACACACCTGCTACACCCCTGCGGTACCCAAACAGATGCAAATCAAGCCTCACAGCAGCAAGGCCGGCCCACACACCTCCCGCGCACCGTGAGGGGGTTGATGTGCGCTCGCCAGGCGTCGATGTCAAAGCCCCAGCCCCACGCCGCCTCCAGCTGGTGCGCCGCAATGACCGTTGCGCGGTCAATGTTGGTGCCCGGCCCGCCAATGCTCTGCAGCCACAGCAGCAGCAGCATTCACACAACATGCTGCACAGTGTCGCCACAACCACCACAGGCACCGCCACAATGCAACACAGCGCAGCACCACATCACATATCTGCAGGCCAGGCTGTGCGCATCAGCAACGTGCAAGCGGCGGGACAGCTAGAGGCCCGCACGCACTCACCGCCGTGGCTCCCGACGCGTGCGCCTCCTCCATGTCGGCTTGTAGCAGGCGCAGCATGGAGATGTGCACCGCCGCCAGCAGCAGCGAGTCGGCGCCGTCAAACAAGGCCTGCGCAGGGTGGCACAAACGAGCACCGAAGGAACAGGGCATGGACCAGGAAAGCTTAACATCTGCAGCTGATGAATGCACAGGTGCAAAACACGACTCAACTACTGAGTGCCAGCGCACACACCTGTGCGAGCTGGTCGGCGTTAGGGGTGGGCCTGAGCCCCAGCAGGTCCGAAAACGTGTACAGAAAGCCCTCCACCATGAGCACGTCCGCCCCGATGCCTCCGTCCTCCAGCTCAGCGTCAAACGCCGGCTGCAGCTGCAGCGAAGCCGGAGGGAACGGCGGGCGCTGCGGCGGCGGCAGCGGCGGGCGCGCAGGTGCGGGGGAGGGCGCCTCGACGCCCTCCATGGGGGTGGGCTGCATTGCGCCCGGCGGGACAGAGGCGGAACCAAAGAGGTGGTCGGGAGGGGCCGAGGCGGGCGCGGGGGTGCCCTCGGCGTTGAGCGGGGGGTATCCTGCAGTGATGCGTTGCTCCTGCGCAGGGCAGGGCAGGGCAGGCACGCAAACGCACCACCACCAGCACCGCGTGAGCATCGCAAGGCGTGTGCCCTCAAGGCGCCGACCGTGCAGCTCTCTCCCATGATGGCAGTTGCTTCCCACGTCGTGCTAGTGCACACATGTCCTTCAAGGCAGCCCCGGCAGATGCACCATGGAAGCAGCAGCACGCACCTCCAGCAGCTGCTCCCATTCGACGTCCTCGTCATCAGGCGGGCCCGCCACCACGGCGTGCTGCCTCACGCGCGTCAGGGCGCGCTCCTGCCGCTCCTGAGCCTTCATCAGGTCCTTCTCCCTGCGCGACACACACGCAAACACACCACACAGCGCCCACTCCCTCTGTGAATGCCTGCGTGAGCTTCCCACACAGGTACGCCAGGTGCGGCTGCCAAACGCCTGCTGGCCGGCACACCAGCCACGCCCGTGGCGGCTTGTTGTCACAGCACAGGATTCAGGATTAGGAAGAGGTGAGCACTACACAGCAGCTGGCTCACCTCTTCTTCTCCTCCTTTTCGCGCTTCTTCTCCTCGGCGCGCAGCTCCTTGTACTTGGCAGCCTCAGCCTTGCGCATCTCCTTCTCCTGCACACGTACCAGCCACGTGCCACCACCACCACTCTTCTCTTGCCCACCGTGCTGCCCACCTGCCTGTCCGCTCCACCAACCAGCACACTATCGCACCCTCGTGCACCCTTTTGCATGTACACGGCCACGCTATCCCCCATGTGCTGTGGACCGCTGCGCCATAGCCTGTCCTTGCACCGCACCTGTGCCATGCGTGCCTTCTCCAGCTCCCTCAGCCTCTTTGCCTCCTCCTTGGCACGCTCCTTGTCCATCTTGTCCGCCACCTTGCGGCGCTCACGCTCGGCACGCTCCATCTCACGCAAGCGCTCCTCCTCAGCACGCATGCGCTCACGGTCAGACCTGCAGCGAGGAGGAGAGGACGGGGCGAGAGGCAAACCAAAGTGTGTGGTGCTGGCGCAAAGGGGCGAGACGAGGCTAGGGTCGCTGTGCTGCACCACACGCAGGCCGCGCCTGCTGCATCACCACGGCATCACAGCGCTGACGATGCTTGATAATAAACAGTCAAGCGTCATGCTCACCTGTCGAGCTTGGGCTTGGGGAAGGTTGCCGCCCCCGCCCCCGACTTGAGCCCCCCGCCACTGGCCGCCAGGCTGGGAGGGAGCGGCACGGAGCCTGCCGTCTGGAAACCCACCTGTGGCCACACGCAGCGCACAACGCGCGAATCCAAACCTCAGCTACCCGCTCCTACACGAGGCGCTGCACCGTGTTCTGCAGCTCCGCTGATGCCCGCTGTCCGCACGATGCCTCCACTGCCGGCTGCCTGCAGTCTTGCTGGCGGGAGTGCACCGCTGCACAGTGCTACGGCCTGCTGACAGCCAGCTGGCACTGCACGCAGTGCATGCTCCACCCGTGGTGGCTGACCGCGAATCCTTTGCTGACGGCCGCAACGCCTCACCATGGACTCTGTGTCCGCCATGAAGTTATCCAGCGCCACCCTCTTGCGCTTGATGCCCTCCCCACTGAGCGGCACGTCGTCGTACACGGCGCCCAGCGGCGGCCCATCCGGCCGGTAGGGCTCAGGGAAGCGGGCCTTGGCCAGCTCGATCAGGGCGTTGTACTCGGCCACCTCCTCCACTGAGGGCAGGAGGGCTGAGCTGCGGGGGGCGGGTGCAGGGGCCGCCATCATGCGGATGTGGTGCGGGTGCAGCTGCATGGAAGGCAGGGGTGCCAGTGCGGGTACGGGTGGAGCCAGGGCGGCGGGCGGCGGCAGGACGGCGGCTGTGGGAAGGGGCACGAGGGGGGCGGTGGGCAGCATGGGAGGCGGGGGGACAGGGGCCGCGGCAGGGCTGGCGGGGATGGCTGCAGGAGGAGGCTGGGGGGCCACGGGGCTGAGGGGAGGTGGCGCGGGGACGGGGGCTGCGGAAGGCGTGGTGGCCACGGGGGTGCCCATGGCACCGCCGCCGCTGCTGGCGCCGCCGCCGCCGCCTGATGCGGCTGCTTGCGCTGCGAGGCTCTGCTGCGCTGCTTTGAGCTCCTCGGCGCGCTTGCCCTTGCGCCGCCGGTTGATGAACCAGGCCTGCAGTGGTGGCGTGGTGCAGAGGGTAGTGCAAGAGGTGCAGGTCATCAGGATCATCCTCTCAGTCTCAACCCCTGCGCTTGCCCCGTTGCTGGTGCTGCGGTCATTCACTCACCGCGACTTGCTTCTCGTCCAGCCCGATGCGTTCCGCCAGCGCCCTCCGGTGGTCCTCGTTCGGCATGGGGTTGACTGCGTGCACCGGCACGCTCCACAAATGCAAGCGTTGGCCCCTGCAGCACTGCCACGACAGAGCCCATCCCTGCTGCAGAGCTGTGCTGAGCCAACGCCTTGTCCAGGAGGCGACCCAAGAGTCCAGTCCCCATCGCTCATCGCGGGGGACCGCCCCCACTCACGCTGGAAGCTGGCCTCCAGCACTTCCTTCTGCAGCGGCGTCTTCTGAGCCCTCGACTTCTTCTCCGAGCCGCCGGCGCCTGCGGTCGCGGCGACGAGCGCGATGGGGCAGAGCTTGAACCAGGGGCTCCCTTCGCTCGCGTGCACGCCCCAGGCCGCACCGCAGCAGCGCGGCACAGCGATGCGAGCGCCTGTACATCTGCGCTGCTTGCGCCTCAACGAGTGCCGCGCTGGGCTGCTTTGGCGGAGCACGCAGCCAGTGCGCGCAGCAGGCTGCAGGGCGTCATCCGGCGCTCCACGCTGCCCCGCCCCAGCGCATGCTGTGCTCTGTGCTCTGCACACGCTGCTCTGTGCCCGCGAGCTGGGCCGGCTGCTCCCAGGCACGCTGGCCTCTCGCCCCAAGCAGCTGGCCCCTGGGCCAAGCACGATCTTGGCTAGCACCCAGTGGAGCGGCAGAGCGGCCCAGGCGCGCCTCCTGCAGCTGCGATTGCCCCAGCATCGATCCGATCTCTCACCAGCCTGCTGCGGCGAGCCGTCCTCGTCCTCCATCGCGTCGCGTTCCGCGCACAAAGGCTCACAGCACCAGTCGAGAACCAGCGCCCATCGAACACCGCGCGCCGCTGAATTCGCTGCAAGCTGGCTGTGGTGCTGCTGGCCTGGATACTAGCGTCCTGGATGCCTGCTCACCACTGCAAGCCCCTCTGCCTCCACACGCGCCTCCACGCGCAGACGCGCTGGGGCTGGCGCAAGCTGAGATCAGGATGCTGCCATCAGCCCATGCTGCATGTCAAAGGGGCACGCTGCAGTGCCCGCTGCGCTCCCGCCGCGCTGCATCACCATCGCACGGCTGGTGCGCACTGCTGCCCACATCCAGACTTGTAGCTCATGTCCTTGCCATAGAGCACTTGCACCAACAGTCAGGGAGCAAGAGAACGTCGGCAATGGCGGAATGCTCATTGTTCGATTCGTTGCGCACGAGCACACACACACACATCCCTCACACTCGTCTGTCCCCCAGAAGCCTGCCTCTCTGGTGCATGTTCTGCATCGCCAGCGATCCCACAGAGCCCCACACGCTGGGAGCTCGTCCGTCCACGCGCTGTCCAGGCGCCCCTAACCCACACTGCCCCACCAGTGCCCCACTGGCATCCTGCATCATCATCCTTGGCACACCGAGCCACCGTCACTGCCAGCTGCAGCGCTACAGGTGCTCACGCGCCACGCGGCACACATACTGCGTCCGCACGCGCGCCCCCACAGGCCCACTATCCAACCCATGGCTCAGTCGCAACACGCTGCCGCCGCTGTTCCCAGCAGCCTCTAAGCGCCTGCTGGGCCTCCTGATGCTCGCCAGCTGCCGAGGCCGCACATGTCGCTCCAGCTCTCCTCGCTCGCGCGCCTCACTCCTTGTACTCAGGCATGACGAGCGGGTTGATTTGCGCCATGTAGACTATCGCCCACATGAGCCAGCACTGGAACACGGCGGTGAAGCCCATGACGTGCGGGAGCCCCTTGTTGCCGGGCGTGCCGAACCAGTTGATGGAGCCCGTGACGACCACCTGGATCAGGAAGAACACCAGCGTCCCGAGCCAGAAGCCCATGGCGCCCAGCCGCTGCCGCGCGAGGCCACACCAGGACCTGCAATCTCCGTGTCGCGCTCTGTGGTCGCCGCCGTTCGCTGAGGCTGCGGTCGGCTAGCGCACGGCCTCGATGGCGGGATGCTGCTGCTCTACTCGCTGTGCGCTGCACTTCGCTCCCCACTCCCTCGGCCCCACTCAAGCCCGGACATGCGTGTGTTGCCGCTGGTGTGTGCATCCTGGGCATCCTCAGCCTGCTAGCAGCCCGTGGATGAACGCTCAGAGTACATACAGTAGCATTCCCGTGCTTGAAAGGCCGTTCCTCTGCGGGCACACACTCGGGCCAAAAGGTTGACCCACAGCGTGCGCGATGCCGCTCCGGTGCTGCTGGGCGCCGGCAGAGAGCGACTCGAGGCAGCCCGCGGATGTGGCGTGCACCTCCGCATCAGAGCCCGCCACCAGCGCGAGCAAAAGGCGCTCCAGCAAGCGCAGCAGCACCCGCGCAAGCGCTTCGGTGGTCGTGGTGCACAGGCAGCCAGAGGTGCGCACTTGCAGGGTGTGTGGCACACGCTGGGAGTCGAGGATGGCCACTCCTCAACACCTTGTCCCACACCTCGCCCGAGCGCTTGCAGGCAGCGATTGAGGACGTCAAGAGGAGCATCAGGACCAAGGCTCCCCTGGCTGTGCACGTGGACGACGTGGACGCTGTGCTGCTTGACGACGAGCAGCGGGACGTCGTGACGCCGCTGGCTAGGGCTGCCCGCCCCGCGCGCACCGGCAGCGGCGCCGTGGTCATCATCTCTGGCCCCGGAGCAATGCCTGGCTCAGGCTCACCACTGTCCTCGTCATCCGCCGCGGCTGCTCCGGGGCTGAACGGCTCGCCTGCACGCCCGCATACCAACGGCCCCATCGTCATGCTCTCGCTCATGCCGCCCAACGGCAGCGGCTCGCCAGCACCTGCAGCGGCACCTCACGTGTCAATGCTGCCCCTAGCTCGGTACACCGCCGCAGACATCCTCACTGGCCAGGTCAACACCAATGACCTGCTGCAGCAGCAGCACCGACTGGCAGCACTTGCAGCAGGAGGGGCAGCGCCAGCCGCCGCAGCAGCAGCAGGAGCGCAAGGCAGCAACGGCCCGCTGAGCGTCGTCGTGCCCCAATCCTCGTGGACGGCGTCTGGTGCGACGCCACTCACTCCTGGGGGGGCTGCCGCGCCTGGGTCACTCACCATCACACCCGTCGCAGCCCATCATCACCAGCACAGCAGCCAGCAGCAGCAGCAACAGGTAGGGGGCCACGTGGCAACGCCTCGGAGCCCCGCCAGCAGCATCCACGGTGGTGTGTCATCGGCGCGGCAGCACGCGCCCACCACCCCAGCGCAAATGGCCTCTCCACCCTCTGCTACCTTCAGCCGCACCGTGGAAAGCACTGGGGAGAGTTCTGCAGCAGACACGTCAATGGCGGCGGCGGCGGCAGCAGCAGCGCACCTCACCCCTGGCAGCTCAACTCCAAGCTCCGCACGCGCCGCCGCATCCGCCACCAAGCCCACGCCCTCGGGCGGCCCAGCCAGCAGCAGCGGCAGGCCCCCGCTCACCCCCAGCCACTGCAGCCCAGGCGGCAGCCACCTGCCAGCCGCCAGCAGCAGCCAGCACGGCGGCAAGGCACACTCCGCCTCGACCACACAGAGACACCCTGCTGGCACGGGCATCACCGCCATGCACCCACGCAGCCACTCCATGGCGACGCTGGGCGAGGCAGGGTCTCCAGCCTTTGCCGCCACTGGCAGGCCCATGGGCCACCACTTCTCTCACACCATCACGCAGCAGCAGCCGCAGCAGCACCAGCCCCCGCAGCAGGGCTCGTCCACGCCCACCGCGGCTGCCAGCTACTCCACCCACCTTACCGCAGCGCCCACCACGCCCAGCATGAGCGACCCCATGGCCAACGTGTACGGCTTTGTGCCGGTGCACAGCGGCGCGCGTGCGGCGGCCAGGGCGTGCGTCTCCACCGGCGGTGCGCTGTCCAACTCGCAGCACAGCAGCCGCCGCGCGTCAGGTGCCGTGCCCAGCGGCCGGCAAGGCAGCAGCAGCAGCAGCCGGGGGGCGTACGGCCAGCACCAGCACGCCGCGCTCGGCAGCAAGGTGGGCAGCGCCTCTTCGCGTGTGGCCCTTTCTGGGCTGCTGAGCCGCGGCAGCAACATGTCCGCGGCCTCCAGCATCAGCCGTGGCAGCACCATGAGCAACCTGGACTTCCGACCCAGGTGGCGGTGACGCGGGATCCGCCTGCGTACAACGCATGTGCATGCGCATGATGGCAATGCAACCGCGCGTGCACCACACCCACACAGCTGCAACACAAGCACAGCAGCACTCCACGCAGCGCAAAGCCAAGCGCACGCTGCTCCCCCGCACAGCCGTTGACAATTGTGTGCGGCGTGCGAGAGCGCAACAACAGAGCGCGCAAGCTCTGCCAGCTGCTCGACAGTCGCGAGCTCCGTGCGACGATGCTGCTCCGGCGCTGCGACGCGCTCGCTTCTTCGCGCTGCTCGCCACAGGTGGGACACACTGCTGGCCTCACCTGCACTCCAGCAGCACTCCAGGGCCTCACGCTTAGCTCGGGGAGGTCTTTTATGCCGTGCTCACGCAGGGCCCCAAGGCCAGTGGGCTGCTGCGTGCGGCACCGAGCCGGTGCGCCCGGCCATGCGGAGGCCGCAGCAGCTTCAGCAGGAGCGCCGTGCCAGACGACAAGCCTCCGTCCTTTGACCCCATCTCAGCGGTGACGGACCAGATTCAGGACCCTGTCCTGCGGGCGGCGGTCAAGGTGCGTGGGGGCCACACACGCACGCACGCGGGTGGCAAGTGCTGCTCCAGCAGCAGCAAGCACGTGGAACAGCCTGCAGGCTGTGTGACATGGGACACCGTCAAGTGATGCGAGGTGTGAGCTGCCGCGTCCGTGAGCACTTGTGCAGGAGCCCCTGGCGTTCTGGGGCGGCGTGTTTGCTGGCGCGCTGGGCCTGACGCTGGAGGAGGATCCTCTGCGCTCATGGATTGACCGAACGGCGTCGGTGAGTCGCTGCAGTGGCGCTGGCGCAAAGCTGGGGCAGGTGCCGGGCCAGACTGCTTCCAACAGCGTCTGCACTCTGATGCTGCGGCGTGGCTGCAGGGCAAGCCGGCGGACAGGGATGGTGGCCACCAGAAGCAGCAGCAGCAGTCTGACGCGCCTCCGCCATGATGATTTGCTCTCCACCGTGACCCTGTAGTCGTGTGAAGTTGCGGGCGCGCACCGTGGACAGGCTCTTGATTTGGAGCGGAACATATGAAGAACACACATGAAAGCGCATGTTGTTTGAGACATGAGAGCTCCCAAGGCGCAATGCAATCTTTGAACGCCTCCCCAGTGATTTCGCGCTTGCGCGCTCGCCACATGATAAGTGAACACTGGACAGCCGACCTGAGCGCAGTCTGCCCGTCCTCAGGCCGCCCAAGCCACCACCACCATGGCCCCGTGCACGCCTGCCAGCTGCAGTGTCTGCGCCATGTCCGTCAAGGGCTTGCCACCTGGGCCCGCCATGCTCATGGTGAAGGGCCGCCCGCTGGCCGCCTCGCTATGCTGCACCACCACGTAGTCGTGCAACGTCTGCGTGGGCGGAAAGCACGCACACACACACACGACACAGCACACACACCATCAGCTGCACACTTGGCCCATGGCAAACAGCATCCAGACAGAGAAGCGTTGCGTGGGAGTGACTGCTAGCGCAGTGGCGGTGTGCAGCCCCCTCTACGTACCTGCACGGTGTCGCCCATGCGGAAGCGTCGTGTGAGCCGCTGCCCCGAGGGCAGGCGGATGGCCACGCGGCACACGTCCCCCTCGCCCTCGGCCGGCTCAGCGGGCAGACGCGCCGCCGCCGCCGCCTGCACCTGCACGTAACGAGGCACATAACGCGCACACGCACCACATCACCGCACGCAAACGCCACTTTCAGCGCCCAGTCGGGGTGCTTTGGCAGGCTGGGCGTGGTCATGATCCGCTTG
>QAXK01001347.1:0-28280 GCA_004335735.1 Chlorella sp. KRBP
GTCTGCAGGCGGTGGGAGGGGCGCTGTGGGTGAGACTGATGCTGAGTGCGAGTGGGAGGGAGGCGCACACATCTGCAGGCGGCGCGGGCGAGCGCAGGAACCAGGGGATGCGCTGCTGGCGTGCACCTGCCACGCCTGGGCTGGGTGTGCGGGGCCAAACGCACGTGCATGGGCACAGGCGTGGAGCAGCACGGCCCACCTTGGCGTCACGCGTATGCCATGGCACTGCAGCGTGCATGATCCATCACCAGTCAGGCAGGCGTGCCTAACCACGCGTTCCTGCGCTGGTGCGCATGTGCCTGGCTCGCCTCCGCTTGTCTGCTGGTTCTGCGTGTGATGTGCCACGGTAGCGGCTTGCTTGGGTGGGACGGTGGGTTGTGTGATGTTAGCGGCTGCCTGAATGGCTCAGCGTCCAGCACGCAAGCAACGTGGCCCATCCCTAACCCCATCCCTTTGCCCCCACACTGCGTGCACCTCGCGCAGAAGTGCTACACGCACCAGCGGTCCAGCCGGACGCGCAGCCTGTCTGACCAGTGGGGCACCTTTTGGCGGGAGGCGCAGCGCGGCGTGGCCATGCGGGTGGAGATGTGGCAGTGGTGGCTCGAGGACCAGTGGGGCGGACGCAGGTCGTGATGCGTATGCGGTGGGGCTGGGCGTGTGCGTGCAGTGAGTCAGGGGCGTGGTGATGCTTGCGCACGAGCGTGCGCGTTGCTGTCGTTCCTGGCGTGTTTGGAATTTCAAACGCGCCCGTTTCCGTGCTGCGCTGTGCTGCGCCGGTGCCCCAAAAGCAGCAAACAGCGCCCCTCACAAGCAGACCTCGCGCACAGCACAGAGCAGCGGCAGGATGTCGAGCGCGTACAAGCATGTGTACCCCAAAGGCAGCGGCTGGAGGGGCGAGGTGCGGAATGCAGGGTCACTTCTCAAGACCTGCACCTACGCGACGCAGGAGGAGGCGGCGCGTGCGGTGGACCGGTGCGCGCTGCGTGGCGTGCAGCGTGAGGCCCTCTCTCGCGCGCGGGGGGAAGCCCTCCCTGTGGCGCCGCACCCATCGGAACTTCGATCTCCTCCATCCGCTCTCCTCCTTCCGCGCGCGCGCAGGATCGTGTACAAGCTGCGTGGCAGGGACGCGTGCAACTTCCCCGTCTCCGACGAGCTGGCCGCGGAGCTGGAGGCCATGACGTTGGAGCAGATCATGGCCCAGATCAGGTGAGGCGCTGTGGGAGTGCAGCAGCAGCTTGGGCGCACACGCTGCCTGCGCAACACACGCTGCGCTGCCCTGCTCTTCATGGTGCGCAGGGAGGAGGGCGAGGCCAAGCTGGCGGGCAAGAGGGCGAGCAGGTTCAAGGGAGTGACCTGGGACAACAGATCGCAGAAGTGGTTTGCACGTGTGTCGGTTTCAGGCACTCAGTACACGCTAGGCCGCTACGATGACGAGGAGGCGGCGGCGTGGGCCTGCGACGCCGCATCATTCATCCTCCACAACACGTGAGTGCCACGCGTGTGGGGACGCGTGCGTACGTCCGCGTGCGCACCACCACCTCACGCACAGCACATGCCCCACGCCACACACACGCAGAGGTGCCGAGCTGCACTTCCCCCAGCGGTACGCCGGCTTGACGCCGGAGCAAGGTGCGGAACAGCATGCACGCCTCCCTGTCTGCGCTGGTTGGGTGTGCCATCAAGTCCTTTCCCCATCTCATGCCCCACCCTCGCTTATACATGTCCCGCAGCTCGTGCGCTGGCGCTGCAAGATTTGGGCGAGGCCAGGGTGGCGCGCCTGGAAGCCGCCAAGTCTGGAAAGGTGCGCTGCTGTGCTGCCGACCAGACGCATGCGTGCACTGCGGCACTTGTGATCCCTTGCTCACTCACTGCATGCTGCGCACGCGTCGCACGCAGGCCCCTGCCAAGGCCGCCAAGACCGCCGGTGCGTGACGGCGATGACTCTTGTCCATTGCACGCTACCATGCTTCAGTAGCCGTTGCTCATTGCACAGACACGGCGCGTGCCTTCCTCCAGCTCCTCATGTGCACGCGCAGGCACTGCCAAGGCAGCGCCCAAGGCCCCCCGTGCGCGCAACACTGGTGGCGCCTCCTCCTCCAACGCCGCCGCGGCCGCCACTGACTCTGAGGGTGCAGCGAGCGGCGACGACGGCGGCAGCGGCGCCGCCCAAGCGGGCAAGGTGGTGGGCGGTGGCGGGGGCGGTGGCGACGCGGGTGCGGGCACGGAGGGGGAGGAGGAGGAGGAGCCTGAGTGGTGGGTGGACGAGGACATCAGCAGCGAGCCCGACAGCGACGAGGAGAGGGCGGCGCGCTTCGAGGAGGGCATGACGCCAGCAGGTGTGTGCTGGGGACTTGACGTCGTTGCACGGGCAAAGGCGCAACCGGGGCGAATGGAAGGCGAACGCAATGCGGCGTCGTTGTGCATGCTGCGCGCAGAGTTGCAAGAGGTGGACCACCTGGCACGCCTCCGTCTGGACTGCGAGCGCGCCGCCGCCGCGCCGGAGCAGGTGCGACAGTGTGGTCGCAACCCGGTTGAGAGCACCTGGCCACCCGCGACGTGGTTTGTCACGCGCACCACCTCGTCGCCTTAATTCTACTCGCAGCCCGAGCTCTCCCCGCTGGACCAGGTGGTCGACCCCGCAGGCGGCGCTGCTGCCGGTGCCCCTCCTGTGGCGGCGGAGCCCGCCGCTCCCCCGGCCACGGACCCGTCGCCACCTCCGCCGGTGCCACCCCCCGCGCCGCCCGCGCCTACCGCTGACGAGCCTGCGCCTCCGCCTCCCGGATCGCCGCTCGCCCGGTGAGAGCTCGCATCATCGCTGCCACTTGCTTTCTGCCGCACCCCACCTTCTCGTGAGCGAGTGCTTGACCACCATCGCGACCCGCTCGCCCCTCCCCTCCTCCGCACGACGCGCAGGGCCCCCCGAGCCGAGGACGAGCTTGGCGCCGCCGAGTTCCGCCAGTGGCTGGACGAGTTCATGCAGGGTCTGCGCACTCTGACGCCGGAGGACTTCCAGGACATGGAGTACGCGACGTTCGACTGGATCCGGGTGAGGACGAGTGAGGTGTAGGTTAGGACGAGTGGGCTAGGGTGAGGAGTTCAAGGTGCGGAGCGTGTGTCACGGTTAGCCCTAGGGCGCTGGGTCAAGGTGAACACAACCGCGTGAGGGTGAGGAAGCGGAAGCGCCATGGCGCCAGTGGGTCACGGTGAGCAGCGGCAGCGGCAGCAGTACACGGCCCTCCTGTCTCTCATGTTACACCGCGAGCAACAAGCGTGTCGGGCGCGCTCCAGCGCTTCCGCTCACAGCTTGTCATCACTGTCATGGAAGCGCAACAGCACCATCAGGATATCCCCTGCGCACTACAGCTGGCGCCTGCCACAAACAGGGCGATGTGCACATGCCCCGCCCGTGCGCCTCTGCTGCGTGCAGTTGGCCAAGGTCTGCACGCTGTTCGACCACATGAGCAAGGGCGTCAGGCGCGTGGCGCCACACGAGTACTTCCTGGTGAGTGGTGGGGAAGGACCCGTGAGGGCTGGGAGCCACGCACGGGCGAACGCTGCACGCTCATATGACACCTCAACGCCTTGACAGCCTCCTAGCATTTGTCACGGCAGCACGCACTTCCCACAACTTCCACAACACCCGCACAACGCACCATCCCACCCACCGCCCTCGTTCCTTGTCCATGCGCGTCGCAACAGGCCATGATGGAGTGTGACGACGAGGACGAACAGCGCATCACCCACCCCATGGACATCATCCGCCAGCTGGCCGCGCACCGCGTGCCCATGTCCGGCCCCGAGTCCAACAACACGTACGAGCCCGCCTCCGACACTGACACCCCGTGCGCGACGCGTCCCGGCGCCGAGAGCAGGGGCCCCAGGGCCAGGGTCCGCTTCAGCGGCCGCAGGCCGCTACCCCACGCGCGGTCTGGCGGCGGTGCTGGCAGTGGCGGGCGCGGTGGCGGTGGCGGGCGCGGTGGCGGTGGTGGTTGCCCGCCCCCGCCCACGTCTCGCGATGCGCCGCTCATGGGCCCGGGCGCGCAGATCATGTGAGTAGGAATGCCAGCGTGGTGGAGGTGGTGGGGAGGGGGAGGGGCCTAGGGATGTGGCCGTGTTGCGGGGGCTGCAGGGTCGCGTCCATCTGGTCCAGGGGGAGCGCCTCGATGCTGACCATCAAGCAGTCCCTCGGCTGTGCGCTGCGCAGGAGCAAGGAGACGTTCGACGCTCGCGTGCGCGCTCGCTGTGACTCCATCGAGGTAAGGCTGGGGGTCGGGTTGTCTGCAGCCGGCGCGGCTGGAGGTTTCGTTTTGGCCATCACGCCGCGGGTGACCCTGAAAGCGTGCGCGTGCTTGCCGGGGCTTTCGACGGCGCACGCACACACTGCAGATTGAGAAAGACATGGAGCGGCGCTTTGAGGAGTACCGGCGGCAGGACGAGCGGGGCGAGAAGCGCCCGATGGTCGGCCTCTGCGCCGGCTCGCCCCCGCACCCTCTGCTGTGGGAGGAGCTGTCGCCCCGCGGCGGCCCCTACCAGCACACGGTCTTCTACCGCCTGGCGTGGAGGGAGGCGCTCAAGGACGTGCTGGACAGCGTCCAGAAGCTCGCCCACGACGACTTTTGGCGCAGCGTGCAGCCGGACGCCCAGGGCCACTTCAACTACCCGTGCAGGTGCGCGACGGTGACACGGGTAGGGTTTGCCACCCCTGTCGGTCGAGGTGCTGGGGCGAACACTGAGCACTCCGTAGCAACGGCTCAACCTTGTGCCTCTGTGTGGTGGCTGCGTCCGTGTGTCGCAGGGAGGTCAGCCTGCTTGGTTACGCGACGGAGTGGATGCACCAGTCGGGTGAGTGGCGCAACGCGCTGATCAGCCTGCCCTCGACTCGCAGTCGCACCGCCCTGCCGCGCCAGCCCTCACACTCTCCCTTCAGCGTGATTCCTTCAGATCCCTTCAGCGTGTGCCCCCTCCCGCCCTGCTCCTCCCCCCGCGCAGTGTTCCTCTTCACCGAGCTGGCCGTGCCGGCCCACGAGCTCCGCCGCGACCTGAAGCGCCGCGACGCCGTGATCGAGGCCGCCATCAAGGAGAGCCAGAGGCGCACGCCCCTCCCCCGCCCCTCCCTCCCCACGTCCACCGAGGCCGCCGCGCCCAAGTCGTACTGGACGCAGCTCGCCAAGCACTACGACTCGGTCGCCTCCGTGGCGGTCTACCTCAAGCGGCACCCGGACGCCGCGGTGGGCAGGGCGCTGCCGCTGGACGCGTCGAGCAAGGAGATCAAGGTCGCGATGGGTGCCGCCATCAGGTTCCAGGTGCCCCAGGGCGCCGTCCTGGACTTCCCTCCCCCTTCGTCGTCGCAGGTGACCGTCTCTCAGGTGAGCGCGGTCACGTCGGTGCGAGGCGCCTGGCCCCGTGCAGACCACGAGTCCTGCGCAGTTGTGGCGGTGCCGTGTGCGGACAGCGTCTCACGCGTTGGTCGCTGCGTTGGTTGGACCGTTGCGCAGGTTCGCCTGTCGCCCAAGGACATGGAGGCGCACCTGGCCGCGGTTCGCGCAGACGTCGCTGCCAACGGGTCCATCGTCGTGGACGAGGCTAGCTCGCACCGGGCTGCCCCCTGAAGGGCTGTGGTGGGCTGTGGTGGGGCTGAGGGAGGGGTGGGGCTCGCACCGGGCTGCGCCCTGATGCGGGCGGGGTGGGGCTAAGGGAGGGGTGGGGCTCGCATCGGGCTGCGCGTTGATGGGCTGGCAGGGTGGGGCTTGCTTGCGTGCGGCGCTCAGGGGTTTGCCGGGCTGGTCAGGCGTGGACCGTTTGCTGGGCTAGACCCTTATAGGCTGGTGGGGTGGGGCTGAGAGCGACGCGTGCTATGCGTGCTATGCGTGCTATGCGTGCTATGCGTGCTATGCGTGCTATGCGTGCTATGCGTGCTACGCGTGCTATGCGTGCTACGCGCGCGATGCGTGCGATGCGGCAGATTTGCCGGGCTGTGGTGGTGGGGACTGAAGTAGTGGATCGTTTGCCATTCCATGCTGTGGTGCTGTGGCGCTGTGGTGCTGTGACGCTTTGTCCCAGCTTCGGCTTCTGTTTGTGCAGGTGGACTGTTAGTGCAGGTGGACTGTTTGCGCAGGTGGAACGATGTCCTGTTTCGACGTTGTGCAAGTGCATGAACTCCAGCTGACTTTTCAGGCTGCGGCGGGAGGCCAGGTGCACAGGCACTCACTTGCACTCACTAGCAGAGACTGCGTCCGCTCACCAAACCACGCACAGCGCTCGCAGCGGCAGAAAAGCAAAAGACAAGCTGGCCAACCATCACGTCAAGCGCGCGCAGAGCCGCCAAGCACCTCACAGCAGCCGAATGTTGCTGAGGCACAGGTACTTGTCCATCACGTTGCCGTACGGCAGTGGGTTCCTGAACTCCAGGCGGTTGAGGTCACTCACGTTGTTCACGCCGCAGCCCTGCACGCGCGCCGCGGGGCAACAGGCACGCACAACCAATCAGCGCCCATTACAAATCCGGACACCACGCCGTGCGGCAACCCGTATGGTACACATCCCCACCGCGCTGCTAGCCACAGCCATCCCTACACCCAGTGTGCCGTCGGTCACTGCACGCCCACTCACGGTGAAGCCTCCCGGGCGGATGGGCTTGTTCGGATCTCCCTGGGGCCTGAAGCCGTCCAAGCTGAACTCCCAAAGCCAAAAGTAGTCCGTACACGTAGTACAGCGGGGGGCGAACTGGGTCGGGCGCACCTCCCAAATGCGCCGCTGCGCGCATCCCGACCCCTGCAGGTGCAGCCAAGGGCAGCAACAAGGTGCACAGGCATCAGGGAGCGGCGCACTGCCCGGTGGGTGCGTTCCACACACGCCTCCCACTGCAGACCAGACCACACCCCAAGGGCAAGCCGTGAAGTGCCGCAGTGCGGAGCAAACGCAGCTGCGCAGGGTGTGTTGTGGTGCCAAGGGTTGCTGGTCACCTTGGATCCGGATATGCTGATTGTGATGTCGGCCACTTGCGCCTGCAGCCCGTTGTCACCCGCCACGCCTGCGCTCACCACGACACCTCCCGCTCTCAGGCACCTGCAGCTGCACAACTGCATGCCGCATGCGCACGCAAGCTGCGCAACCCGACGCGTTTGCGTGCGCACTCACCCACATACATCCAGAAGGAGAGCCGCGTGCGCTTGGCAAAGGCGCCCACCTGGGACGTGCGGAGGCTCAAGGCGCCCTGCACAGGGTCAGCAAGCACGCGGTACCCTAGCGTGTACTGGGTAGCGGGTAGCTACCCTAGCGCCTTCTCACTCCACATCATCAAAGGGGGGAGTCTGGCTCCCTCAGCGGTCGGGCAGGGCCAACCGCGCCGCCCTCTATCAGGGGAGCGTTGGCGTCCCCTGCCCCCCTGTCGCCTCACAGTCGCGTGCTCGCGCCGTCCCCCTCTCGCCAGCACTCACCCCGATGGACACCTTGGCGCACAGCGCCGGTCCTCCCGCCAGCCCCGCGCCGCGCGTCTGGTCCAGCGGCACCACAAAGGCGCCCCAGCTTGCGTCCGACCACGCGGGACTCAGCGCGCTCACGTTGAACGAGGCGGTGGGGGGCGGAGCGCCGGGCTGGTACTCGGGCCAGAAGCGCAGGGGAAGAGGCGCCGTCTTGTCTGCACCGGAAAGCGCGGCAGCAGAGGGAGGACCGGCAGGCGGGGTCAAGGATAAGGTCGCCGCGGGTTAGGTTACGCCGCAGAGCAGCAGCAAGGTGAGGTGAGGCCACGCTCACTGTAGGTAGGGTCCATCCACGCGTAGGGCGGCTGTGCGGCCGGAACAGCGGGGCGGTACGCGCACGGCACCTGCATGATCAGTGGTGCGGCAGTGTTGGCGCTCTGAGTCAGGCACGGCGTTTTGTTTTGCCACTCACACCCACACAGTTGCATGCTGCGCCCCACGAGCCCTGGGCAAGGCAGATGAGGAGCCTCGCACACGGCCCAGGGCAAGTGTGAGGCGCCTCTCACCTGGCGGAACTGCAGGCCGACCACGCCCCAGTACCTGCACACAGCACGCGGGCCAGCACCAGGAGCAAGGTAGGTGCAGGTGAACGGGGGCCTGCCCGCAGTGCTGCTGGCGCAGCCACACGAGCGGCACAGAGTGGCAGACTTGAGTGCACTGAACGCTCACGATGGCGCCAGGCTCTGGAAGGTGATATAGCTCAGGTCCAGGTGAGGCATGTCCCCACAGCACCTGCACGGCCACGCCACCACCAACGCACTATGGACCGGCAGGCTTCCCTCGGAACTTCATCAACGGCTGTGCTGCAGGAACCGTGTGTGCGGCCGGTGCTGACGTTGCTGAACCTTGCTGCGCAACACGACGGCCACCGGCCTCCCGTCTCGCTCACCAGCGCTTGTTGCTGCGAGCGCACGGACAGGCAACCACGGCACGGCACAGGGCTTAGGCACTACCGCGCTGTGTGTCCAACGCGGCCAAAGGTGTGCGCACCCCGCTGCAAGTGCTGTGCTCCCAAGGTGTTGCGATTGCTCTGCTCCCAAGGTGTGTGTGTGTGTGCGCTTGCAAACGGGGCGTCCCGGCCGCGGCAACCAAGGCAGCATGGATCAGCAGGTGTGTGTGTGCGCTTGCAAACGGGGCGGCCCAGCCGCATCAACTATGCGCACCTGTAGGCGTTGGCAGCGTACGTGCACGGGCACGTGTCCACGATGCGCACCACCAGCGACGCGTTGGCATTGTAGCATGCGCCTGCAGCAGCACAACACCGCGCGGCAAGGGCGCGACAAGGCAATTCCAGGACTAGGTCTGGTGCTTGGACTTGAACTGGCGCCCGCCTTCGTGCGCACAGCCACCCCAGCAACGCACCGAGCCGGTCCAGCTGCGTGCCGTAGCCGTCAGTAAACACCAGCGGCCTGCACTTGACCTCCAGGCAGAAGCCTGCAGGTGGTGTGGGGTGTGGGGCCCGGTCTGACGACGCACGCGGCCCGGTGCACGGGCCCTACGCTGCCCCACGCTGCAGGCACGCACCGCACACGCCCTTGGCGTAGAGGGGATCCACGTCCGAGAGTGCCGCAACGTTCCACCTGCGCAGAGCAGGCTCAACCTTGCGCGGACCTCGCTCCTCCCGGCCACGGACAGCTCGTGCGCCCCTGCGCGCTGCACGCACCCGAGCGGCTCTCCGGGTGAGATGTGGCCGTACGCGCACCCTCCGGCGTGGATCGACCTGCGCGAGGGGGAAGGCGAGGAGGGAGGCAAGGATCGAGTCCGTGCCCCGCACCTTGCGCCGCCCCTCACCCCTTGCGGGCTGCAGCCAGCCTGCAACAGGACTCACCAAGCATCGTTACCGTAAAAGGTCCCTCGCCCAGTCCTCCAGGAGCCATAGGTGTTCATGGACGCGTCGGCGCGCACGTCAGTCAGGCCGCCCAGCACCGCAGCCAAGGCCACCAGGGCTGCAGCCGGCACCAGCAGCCTCAGGGGCCAGGGTCGTGGCCCTCCCATCCTTGCTGCTGTGGCCAAATCGCGCGGCGCACCCGAGGTGGCGCGGGCTTAGGTCGGAGTGGCGAAGAGTCAGGAGCTCACACATTGGTATGCCGCGCTCACGACCCGAAGCCAGCGTGGCGAACAATGCGTGGCTCGCGCCGCTGGACTGGTTCTGGAACCGCGCAGGCGTCCTTGTCGTGGCCGTGGCAGCTTTCACGTTCAGCCTCGGCACGCTGGCTGTGCACTTCCTGGAGCCAGCCATACCACCCTTCCAGGTGGCCGCCGTGCCCAGCGGCGTCTCGTGGCTGGTCCTGAGCGGAGTGCGACTTCACCTTCACAGGCAGAAAGCAGCCTCCGGCGCAAGCAGCAGCGCCAGCAGCAGCGCCAGCAGAAGCAGCAAGAGGACGGTGCGCCTCCTGACCATCCTCCGTGCGCTGTTTGGCGCGGCGGCCCTCACCCTGGTGCGTGACGTTGCCACACGCGAGCGTGACGCTGCCGCCAGTGCACGACCCAATCTGGCAGTGTGCCCAGCACAAACCGCAGTGCCAGTGCCAGCCTGCGTGATCCTCCTGCCTAGAAGGCAATGTGTGTGCGCGTGGCGGGCGCGCCAGGCACACGCCACCAAAACGTGTGCACACTCTCTCTCTTCCTGCCTCCTATCGCAGTACTACATATCCATCGAGCTGCTTCCCCTCAAGGACGCAGTCACGCTGTTTTTCTGCAGCCCCGTGCTCGCCGCCATGCTCGAATGGGCGGTGCACGGCGACAACCTCAACACGGGAAGCGTGCTGGGCTGCAGCCTCACAGTCATGGGCGTCTTCCTCGTCACGCAGCCGAACCGCATGGCGGGGCACATGGCAGACCCCAGCGGCGACCCAGCAGGAGGTGCCATCCCCCTGCTAGCACATGCAGTGCTTGAGCATGCGGCGGCGGGAGGGGACGCAGCAGGAGCCATATTGGCTGATGACAGCGGGGGGGGTGGAGGTGGCGGCGGGGCGGAAGGGTGGGGTGGCATGCGTTCCTTGGGCGTGGTGGTGGCGCTGCTGGCGGCGACGTGCAACGCCGTTGCGTTCAACATTGTGAGGCAGCTGGGAGGGAGGCAGACGGCCCTGGCGCTCACTTGGTGGTGAGTGGGGATGGTGAGGAGCTTCTCGTGCCCTCTGTCTTGATCGCCGCCTCTATTGACGCCACCCTGGTGGGTGGCGCGTGTGTCCAGCTCATCATTCGCGCAGCACTGCGACCAGCTGCAGGGGAGCGTCAAGGGTAGAAGAAGGCACAACGCGATGCCCTCTTGTCCTGTCACCTGTCACCGTGCATGTATCACCTGGTGATGGTGTTCGTGACGACGCAATGCCCTTTTGCCGCCTGTCAACGTGCAGGTACCACCTGGTGGTGGTGTGTGTGACGGCGCTGCCCCTGGCCCTGCACTACCCCAGTGCACCCGTCATGCCGGACCGCACGCAAGCACAGCTGCTGGCGGGGGTGGTGCTGGCACAGTTCTGCGCGCAAATCCTGCTCAACAGGGGCTTCCAGCTTCTTTCTGCCACGCGCGGGTCCGCCGTCAACGTGCTGCAGGTGAGGGCGTGTGTTTGGCTTGCTGGTTTTGGAGGGGAGGGCGGCAGCGCTAAATCGGACGCTTTGGCTGCCTGGTACGGTGGGTGTGTAAGGGCCTCAGCTAGCTGCCAGTGGCTATTCGGCCTGCTCATTCACACGGCTCCCCGCAACGCTGCACCATCTGCCCTGTCCACGCCCTCCCAGGTCGTCTTTTCCTTTGTGTGGGAGGTGCTGGTGCTCAAGGAGCCCGTCCTCAACCCCACCTCCATTGCCGGGGGCGGCTGCGTCATCGCTGGCGTGCTAGCGGTTGCCCTAGCAGGCACCAGCACCACCGCACCCGCCGCCGGCACGCCTGGTGCGCTCGCTGGCGTGGGCCTTGGCGGGGGTGGGGAGAGCGACTTGGGCGCAGGGAAGGATGTGGTGGGCTCGCCTGGGGTGGTGGGGGGCGGCGTGGGGGATGAGGAGGTGGAGGTGGGCGGAGTGTACCGTCGGGCGGGCCGGGGTGGGAGTGGTGGTGTGGCGCATGATGGTGGGATATGGGTGGTGGAGGAGGGGCCGGGGCCTCAGCCACCCTTGGGGGCCGGCACCCCGGTGGGGAGTGGGGCGCGGCGGGAGGTGGATACGCCGTCAAAGCAGCGTGTGTCTGATGCGGGGGGTGCAGATGGAGAGGCGGGCGGGGGCGTGGTGGGTCTGTGGCGGTGGGCGCGGGCGGCGCTGTTTGGTGGGGGCGGCAGCGCGCACGGGTATGAGGCGGTGCGGCAGCGGGGCGACGAGGAGTCTGCGGGGGCGGCGGGCGGCGCGATAACAGTGCGGGTGGGGCTGGGCGGTGCAGCGGAGGAGGAGGGGGCGAGGAGGGGGGAGGCAGCAGCAGGGAGCGGCGGGGAGGATGGCGAGGTGGCGGGGAGCAGCGTGGGGAGTGCGGAGGATGAGCTGACGTTTGTGCTGCATCGGGGGAGGGACAACCGGCTGCAGCCGGGGGTGCACAACCTGCGGCCGGTGCAGGCGACTGCCGCCGCCGCTGCCCAGCCCACTCATCATCATCATCATCAGCAGCAGGTAGATGGCGGTGAGCAGGGTCAGGGCCAGGGCGCCACGCTTGCGCGGGGCGGTGTTGCAGCTGGCAATGGAGCCACAGGAGGAGGAGGAGCGCGGCCGCACGCCGGGAGGAGGGGGGCAGCCAGCACAGCCCTGCTGTTGTCGGCGCCAGCGCAGGCGGCAGCTGCACCGCATCCCCAGGCTGGCGGGCGCGACGCTGACGCTGTGTGATATGCACCGGGCCATATCTAGGAGGGTCAGGGTTAGGTTTGCCTTGGAGCTGGTTGTGGTTGCGGCGCCAGAGTGCAGCCAGCCAGATTCAGGTGTAGTACGCCCTGTCAGGCAGGTTCGCCTTGGATCCGATCGTGCTTTCAGCCGTAGGACGCCCGGCCAGTCTTTTGCGTGAGTTCCCTTGCCGCAGCCGCACTCTTCATTTCCTGCGAATAACCGGCGGCAGTGCTCCTCTGGAGTCCGTGCGCTGATGTGCACCTATTAGCATTGGCTCGCGCCGCCACCTGAGCAGACCACCTGTTGCGCTGTAGCTCCACTGACATGTGCGACAGCGCCAGTCCTAGGACGCGTGGAATGAGACAAGAGAGGCCTGCTGCTAGCGTGCCAGTACTGCCCTGGACAGGGGACCTGCAGGAGGCGATGACTCATTTGAGGACCCAATTGTCCTGCTATTGTTGCTCTGACGCTCAAGCTGGTACTGCCGGTGTGCTGGGCTGCGAGCACCGCCCTGTGCTTTAGGCCTGCCCACCTAGACGGCACCTGCATGAGGGGACTGCCACCCTGCTTGGCGCTGTCGCATGTTCCCTGCCCCAGATAGGGCAGCTTTTGCGCCAACTGTTCACTCCCTAAATCAGTGCTCTGACTCTATGCTCTGACGCTGAAGCTGGTACTGTTTGCGTGCTTCCCCATGATGCCATGCAGCTCTCGGTGTGAGAGCGCAGCTTGCCATTCAGCCCGTTCAGTGGAACGAGGTGTTCAGTGCACATCGTGGCGCTGGTGCTGGTGCCAGTGCGGTGCTTGCGGTGCAGTACTTGTGCTGCCTGTGTGGAGAGCGAGGAAGACGTGGTCCCATCGTTGAGCGTTGAGCGTGACTTCATGCCTTGTCTTGGGTGGCCACAGCCACCATCGTTGATGGCGGGACGTGGCCCTTCCGCAGCGTGAGAGAGAGGCATATGAGTGAGCTTGTATTGCCCATTCTTCTGCACCTTCCAACATGCTCCAGGGAGTTGCTGGAGCTTTTGGTGCTCATTCAGAGGTTGTGTGCATGTGCCCATGCAAGTGGCCATGGCAGCTGTCGTTGGGCTGGTGCCTTGATATGCAAGTCAAGTGCCGCTGCTATGTTGGGACCCCAACCTTGCCTCCCAGGTGCAGCATTGCGCGTTGCATCACAGTGACGAGAAGCCGCACGGCAGTCAAAAAGGGCATGGGTGGCATGGCAAGCAGCTACACCCACGCGTGCACATGTACGCAGATCGGATCCAAGGTATACACACGCATCATCACGGTAAATAGACCCAGCGTCTGGCTCTATCAAATGGTTCGCGGGCGGCGCTGTACGGAAGAGCGCGTCACAAAGAAGACAGAGAAGAAAAAGAAGAACCAAGGCGTGGGCTGGCGGGAGAGTCAGTGCATGAAGCATCCTCCCCCGCTCACGGCAGTTCTCTTGCGCCGGAGGAGCACATTGATACAGGGTCTCAATACACGGGTGCCTTGGCGCGGCAACGCACCGCCCCGATATGCAAGTGGCAACACACAAAGCACACACAAGACGCGGTGGCAAGCTTGTGTTTGTCTACTTGGTCATGCCCTTGTCGTGCTCCACTGGGAGCTCCACGTTGACCTTCATCGCCACGCTGCCGTCAACAGGCGTGCGGCTGCCCATGGGCGACGGCGGCTCGGCCTTCTGGCAGCGGATGGCCTTGCTGCGGGCAGGAACGGCAGCAGGGCAAGGGCGCACGAGTAAACGATTGCTCAATTGCTGGCATACAGCCCACAAACGGCGCAGTTGTGAGGTGCGTTTGCACTTGCCTGAGCACGCCCACGATGTCCTCACGGCTCTCCCAGATGGGCAGGAGGATGCACGCGGCCGACGCCACGAGCCCCCAAATGATGGCGAGGACCGTCCAGAACGTAAAGTAGCTCTTGCTGAAGATGCCGGCGGGCAGGGTGAGCAGTGGCCAGGCCACCAGGAGCACAAAGGTGAGCAGGCCGCCCGTGCGGCACGTCCAGTTGAACACCTGCGCGACGGCGATGTGGCAGGCACGCAAAAGGATCGTCAACGCCTTGCCAGATGCCCGCAGAATGGACGTACACACCCCAGGTGAGGCGCCACTAGCATGCTGTAAGCAAATTGCTGAGCTGCAGGCCATTAGCAGGGTCTGTCGGCAATGGGCATGTCGCCACCTGCCCACACCCTCCCGTCAACCGCCCACACCCTCCTCTCACATTGTTGAGCTCAGCCATGTCCTCCTCCTCCACGTGAGAGCTGGGGTCGTCCTCCAGCGTGGGGATGTTGCGCAGGACTTCCCAGTTGAACTCGTCAGGCCTGCGAGTGTGCGCGCCAATGGCACCACCATGACGGCGCGTCAGGCGCATCAGCATGCCCGGCAAGGACAAGGACAAGGACGCGCCAAGGACAAGAGACGGTGTGCACACCAGCACACACACTAGCACTCACCACATGTATGTGAGGGCGACGCAGACGATTGCGCTGAAGAACAGCGCGACGAGGTTGCCAGCAAGCATCGGGTAGTCCTGGCCAGTGGTCTTGAGGTCGATCACGCCGTCGTTGAGCTTGGCGGCGGTGATGAGCCACGTCATGATGGCGAGGGGCATGCCGATGAGCGCCGAGATGACGGCGGCCTTGGCGCTGACCTTCTTCCACGTGATGCAGCAGGCCATGGGGAAGACGGCACTGCCGATGATGATGCCCATGAACAGGTACACTGCAAACACAATGACCAGTGTGGTGGTCAGTGTTTTGGCTGTCGGGGGAAAGGTGTGACGTCGCCTCCTGCTGGCTCACTGGCAAGCTACACATGCACACCGCTTGCCCCACACATTGCCTGGGCTGGGCTGGTGATGATCTTGCCTCGCTGCTGATGAGGTGACCTGGTGACCTGGTGACCTGGCTGCCCCAATACACGCGCGGCACATGCGCACTCACCCCATCCGAGCGAGATGTTGAGCTTGAGCAGGATGACGGCAAAGACGCCCGACAGCACCGAGTAGGACACAACGCCGATGCGCGACAGCAGGATGATCTGCTTGCCGGTGGCCTTGGGGTTGATGTACTCGCGGTAGATGTCGTACGAGAAGAGCGAGGAGACGGCAATCTGCTCGGCTGATCCGGCGGCAGTCACGGCCATGAAGAGCTGCAGCACCAGCAGGAAGGCGCCGCCCTGGCCCATCAGGTGCACAGCCACGGCCGGAGGCGTCAAGCCCTGCGTTAATGAGAGAGATGAGGCATATCCACGTAAAGCGATGGCAGAGTAAGCATAGCTTGGTGCAGACGAACGCGTGTGCATCAGGCGTGACAGCAGCTGCTTCCACGGATGCAAGCGGCACACGCTGACCAGGCGGGCGCACCTGGTCAGACTCCTCAATGGTGATTGGCAGGTCCAGCGCGCGGCCCGCCAGGCCCAAGGTGGTGGCCAGGGTGAATGGGATAGAGAACCAGCAGAGGCCGCCCAGCAGGTAGCCCTTGTAGGTGGCGGTGGGGCGGGCGGCAATCGCGCTCTGCCAGCTGCACATGCATGGGCGGTAAGGGCGGTGTGCTTGTGTGTGTGTGCGCTTGCAAACGGGCTGCTTGTGTCTTGCGCTGCCAGGTGGTTGGCCATCCCAGACGCACAGGGGCCAAGTCAGGACACGTGCCCATCCCTGCTGCTCCCCAAGACGCACAGACGGGTGCGAGCACTCACTAGGACTGGTCAACGAACACGGTGCCGAAGTTGCCGATGATGTTGATCACTCCGAAGATGAGGCCAGACTGAGAGAACATCGTCAAGTAGCTTCCCCCCTTGTTGTCCTTGACGGGCGCACTGCGGCCATGCATACAACGGCAGGGATGTGATGGCATGATAGTCAAGCGCGCGACTGATCCCTGCTGCTGATCCCTGGTTGCCTCGTTTGCACGCTGCACACACGCACACGGGCGGAGGCTGCAAGCGGCTGCACTCGCCACCAGGCACCACCCCATTACTCACATGTCGGCCATGGCTGTGAGGCGCTCCCAGACCACGCCAGGTGAGCCAAGCTCCTCAGAGGTGCCGTACACCTGAGGCCATCAGCACCAGCACCAGCACCAAGCTCGTGGTCCACAGCCCTAAGGGCAGAAGGCTGCACGGTTGGCTTGGGCTCGTGGCCCGTGTTGCTTTGCTGCGTCTCTCACGGGCCATTATTGGCCGCTCCGTCGTGCAGGCTGCACCTCCAGGGCTTTCCCGCCTGACGGGCAGCGAGGCCTGTCCTCCCACTCACAATGAGCGTGAAGATGCACAGCGCAATGTAGATGACGGTTGTGTGGGCCCAGGCCGCCAGGAAGGTGGCGTGCAGGCCGCCGTGCGCCGTGTAGAACGCCACGCCCACGGGGATGAGGAAGGCCGCGGCGTACACGTTGACACCTGCGGTATGCAGCATGCCCACAAGCATGCCGTTGTCATCATTGCCATGCATCCGTGCGGATGCCACACGGGGCAGGCTGGTTGAGGCGAGCTGGCGCTGGCTGCTGATCCGTGCTGCCTGATGCCCCATTTGCAAGCTACATACACTGGGGAAGGAAGACGCCATGGCACCCACAGCACGCACCGGTGAGAGCGTTGATGACGGCGGCACCGCCCAGGATGAGCATGGCCGTGACAATCACGTTGGTGGCGATGCAGAAGAACATGAAGACCAGGTGGGCCGTCTTGCCCCATCGGACCTTGATGATCTCGAGCACCGTGTGCACGGTGGGCGCCTTGCGCTTCACCTCCACGGCCAGGATGGAGAAGAGCAGCACCTGCGGGCGCACCGAGGGAGCGGTCACCAAGGGTCAGCAGCGTTGGGCTGGCTCGGGTGGTTGGGTGTGTGAGCACGTCTCACAAGCAACCACGGTGGATGCGTGGGCATGGTTGTGTTCGACAGGTGATGCTGGGTTGTTCGTTGGTCCTGCCAGCTGATCAGCACGCAGGCCCACCAACACGCACCTGCACCGTGGCGCCTGAGGCGTACCAGAAGGGCCCTGAGATGCCGAATTTGTATGCGACGTTGGAACTCTGGAGCAGCGTGGCCGCCCTGCACACAATACATGTGCATGCATGAGGAGCCCGCACGCGGTCGTGTTCCCTCAGAATCTTGACAAGGTGCAGCTGGCATGTGCATCGCCCCTGTCGTGGATCATGAACATGCAGCACGCAACAACTGGCCCGCTGCACGCTGCGCAGGCAGGGCTGCAGCTGTACGCACCAGGTCCACTTGGACACAATGTCAGCCGCCGTGAGGCCGACCTTGATCGAGTGGCCGGCGGTGGAGAAGTGCTCGGACGTCTCACTCGTGCCGTTGTAATAGTTGTTGGCCCAGACCATGAGGGACGTCAAGGCCGTGAAGACGGCTCCAAGGCCCACCACTGCACGTACACAGCGACACGCGAGTGAGCGGGGTGAGCGTGGCACGCGGCGCCACTGGCACTGCACTGGCAGGCCTTGCAATCATGGCACTGCTGCACAAGCTTGCTACTGGCTCACGCACCGACGAACCAGCCCAGTCCCTCGGGCAGTGCCGGCGCGCCGCCGAAGAACGAGCACTGGCCGTCATACTGCGCAGCAAGGTAGGAGTCGCATTGCAGGGGTGTGAGAAAGCGCAGCAGTCGCCAAGTATACTGTGCTGCAGGTGTAGGAGTGTCTGGGCCACGCCGCTCCTCGTGGGGCGCCACATGCGCCCCCGCGTGCGCCTCTGCCGTCCCCATCCCCCTGATGCTGGGCGAGCACTGGCTAGCAGGCTGCGACGACAGGTGCATAAGGCCGCCAATGGGCCGCTTGCTGCGCTGATTTCGCGTTGTCCTGCTGTGGCTGAGTGTTGGTTGGCCACTCAGAGATCGCCTCGCTCGCCGCACGCGAGGAGGCGCACCTGAGTGTCTCCGAAGGCGTTCACGTAGTCGCACGTCCCGTTCGACATCGTGCTTCAAGCTGTGGATCGCTGGATCGCTGCGGAGAGAATTCGTTCCTGAGGACTCGCGAGCAGGCCTCCAGCACTCGGCCGAGCAGGAGCACAAGACACCTTGCGTGTGAAGCAAGGATTGTGTTCGTTTGTGGGCGCTGTGGGCCCCTTAAGCGGCACTGAGTGGCGTCCTGCCGCCCGCCACACTCATTTGATGAAGTACCCCGTGCGTGGGTCTCCGTCCGTTGGTATTCAGAGCACCACAGCGCGCCGCGAGCGGCCCGTTGCACGCAGCAAGCCAGCGCCGACCGAACTCAGCCAACGCGCGCGGGATTGGGGCCGTGGGCCGCCGCCTCTGCTCCCACCGCAAGTTCAATCTCGAGTATGGGCGGATCCAGGAGGTCCAGTAGTCCAGGAGGCACATGACAAAGCAGCAAAATGGGCGCCAACAGGCTCTGCGCAGCACTGTGAGCCACGCCACGCTCTGTGCAGCATTGGACGACGCAAGCGCCACACCAACTCTCCCGCCCGCACACTCAAGTTCAGGCTCCCGGTGCGGGGGCCGGGCGTAGTGTACTGTAGCAATGGGAGCCCCACACCATACATGACAATCTACTGGGTACCTGCAGTGCGTGTAGACGCTCTCGCGCCCGCGCGCATCGCTCTAGTCGTCGCTCCGCCACGTGTGGCTGCAGGCCTGACACGTAAACTTTTGTATGGTGGTCCTCTCCTGAGCGTAAGTGCCTCCCGTCATGACCGTGTGCACCGTGGCCTTGCTCGCGCCGCACGCGCCGCACTTGGCCTGCGGACACCCCACACCACAACGCGCACAAAGCAACACATCAGCTGGGCGTGGCGCCAACCAGACTTATGGCATGCTGCTTGCTGCGGCCCTGGCCAGATAGCGCGCCGCACCTCTTCTGAGACAAAGGTGCCCTCCCCCACGCTGCCGCCGACCGCCTGCTCCCACCGCAGCTCGGCCTCTGCGCGCCTGCGGGCGGCCTCCTCAGCCTGCAGGGCAGGGCGTGCACCCACCAGGACACGGCAACAGTACGGATTTTGATTTACATGTTTGGACGACTCCCACAGTGAGTACGCTGCGCTGACGGATTGCCGCCGCTTGCGCGCAACTGCTGTGGAGATCGCTCCATCAGCCCCACCATCAGCGTCCCGTGTCCTCCCTGCCAGCAAGGCACAAGCTCCCACAGAGTGGCGCACCACCTCCCCCTTCCTTCCCTCACCTGCTTGCGCACAGCATCAGAGGCCAGCTCCTGGGACTCCATGGCCGCCACCTGCGCTGCCGCCACCTCCCCCCGCAGCAAGCGTGGCGCCACGCCGTCCGCCAGGCGCAGCGCCGGCACCAGCACACGGATGCGCTGACGGTACACCTGCGCACACAACACACGGTGCCAGAAACTCGCGGTGATTGTCTGCCGTGTGCAGACTGGGAGGAACATCCCCACGCACCGACACGACAAAATAGCAAACCTCACACCACCCGACCACAAGCGCACCTGCCGGTGCTTTGCAGCTACGGCAGCGCTCCCGCCACCGGCCGCCGCCGCCGCCGCTTTGCTCTGGCGGTGCACTGCCGCCTCCATCGCCCTCGCCAGCTCCTCTAGCTTTGCGCCCTGCTGCTGCTGCTGGTCTTGTGGTAGTGTGCTGGACTGCACGTGGTCCTTGAGTGCCTCAGACAGCATCGCGCGGGCCTTGGCACGCAGTGCGGCGTCCTCGTCAGCAGCCGCAGAGCTGGGGCTTGCTGCACTGCCGGGCGCGTGCGAGGGACGGGCCGGTGCTTGGGGCGTGGGCGCGGCGGCGGCGGCGGCGATTTGTGCGCGCCAGTGGGCTGTGACTTGCTCCGCCAGTTCAGCCACCTGCGGGCGTGTGAACAGGCGTAGGTGCTGCTGTGGGTGGTACCACACAGTTGCTGGCTGAGTTGCTGGATGGCTGAGACAACCTGCAAGAGTTTGCCCTGCACAGCTGCACTGCGTCGAGCGTGCAGGGCCCCCGTTGGCATCTGGCTCTTGACCCTGTGAGGGCAAACAGGGCGCCAAGCATCAGGCACAGATTAAATGATCTCACCTGCGTGGAGGTGTGCTTCTTCAGTCTGGCGACCAGCTTGCCCGCGCCGGTCTCCCGCAGCAGGGAAGCGTCCACAGGCCACAGCAGCAGCCTTCGCAGCAACGCCACCGCCACGAAGTCGTCACCTCTGCTCTCGCTCCCTGCTAGCCCAGGCTCAGCACCCGCAGCCCCATTGGCACTCTCGCCAGCGTCGTGAAGCGGCGCGAGCAGCGACCCTGACGAGGCGCTGCGGGTGAGCTGCGAGGAGGACGCTGCCGCCGCGGTGAGCGACGCAGGCGCCGGCGCCGGCGCCGCGCGCTGGAGCCGCTCGCACATATCAGCGAGGCACGCGGCGAGGTGCTTGCCCGCCCGCGCTGCCGCCTGCTCCTCCAACGCCGAGTTGGCCGCCGCGATGGCTTGCCCCAGCGGCAGCGCCGCCGCCCCTGCTGCGGCCGAACCGCGTCCACCCTGCCCTGCCTTGCCCGCCTTCCCCGCGGCGGCGGTGATGCGCCGGCTTGGTAGGGGCCGAGCGAGCGCGAGGTCGCTTACGAGGATGGCGCCGCGGTACGATTCCTGCAGCTCGCACTGCACCTGCACGCCGGTCAGCGCTTCCACCCCGTCCTCTCCCTCTCCTCCTCTGAGGGGGACAAGGTGGGCAGCGGAGGCGGCCGCTGAGCGCTCCTGCTGCTGCAGAAGCCGCTGCAACTGCGCGGGCAGGGCACAGGAGCACAGGACGAGGGGCGCACACCTTCACGAAGTGCAAGACAAGGGCTCAACAAGCCAAGTTCTCGACTCAGCGTCAGCAAAGCAAGCGGCAGTCCTCGCACCTCTTGCTGCATGGACGTGGCCCAAGGCAAGGGCAGCTCGGCCTTGTGGCGCCCCAGCGCCCTCGCTGTGCCCACATACCCCTCCAGGTCGGACTGCAGCGCCTCCCTCGCCTCTCTGGGCAGCCGCAGCACCAGCAGCGCCGCCTGCTGCGGGGTCAGCGCCTGAAGCGCACCGGCCGCAGCCAACGCCAGGTCTGCCGATGACGCCGACGGCGCACCTGCGCTGCCTTGGTCTCCAGTGGGGCTCACAGAGCGGGCTGCAGCAGAGGAGCCAGGCGGTCGCCTTTGCTGCTGCTGCTGCTGCTTGAGGCGGGCAGCTAGGTGCGCCGAGATGGCGGCACGGGCTGCCAGTGGTTGAAGCGCCTCTAGGATGGACGTGACGGCATGGTCCAGGCGCAGCTCCAGCCTCAGGCGCTTGGCGCTCCGACCTGCATGGAATGGCGGCATACGTCAAGGAAGGTCGTGCGGGTCAGTGCCAGGGGACAGCAGCACAACAAGAAGAGAGGCCTGTCGGGCACTTGCTGCTGCTAACGAGATGAGGCAGATTCGTGGGAACACTGTGCCGGCTATAACTGCCTGAAAGCGCACGCTTGTGACTGAGAGCGCACGCGCTTGGTGGTCAAACTCGGACCTGAGCCCGCGTGCCCGCCACTTGCCTGTGCGGTGCGTGGTGACGCCCCAAAAGTGCTCAAACGCCTGCCTCAGGTGCCCCGGGCTGTTGACAAAGTCCACCACAGCCAGGTGCGGCTCCTTGCCTGGCATGGGCCTGCGGATGAGGGCAAGTCGTAGACAGAGCAGCACGCCTTGGCTAACCAAAAGAGCTGGCACCGATGACGAGGGATGCGTGACAGCGTGACACCGTAGTGGGAGCCCCCCCTTACAGGTGCCCCCACGGTGGCACAGGTGCAGATATCCTTAGCATCCAGAACTTATTCGAACTCCATGCTTGATATGTACAGAGGTATGTGGCCCGCCTCCCTTGCACTGCAGACCCGTGAGAGCTCAAGCAGCACACCTGTTGAGGCGCCCCAGCACCTGCACGGCCCTGCTGGCCGCGCCTTGAAGCGTCCTGTCAACAAACAGCACCGCCAGGCGCAGGTCGTCGTAGCCAGTCTCAAACTTGTTGCAGCACTGTGCGGCACACACCACACACCACACACGCACACGCTCGTTAGCATGGAGAGGGTTAGTTAAGACACCCGGTAAGCTCACAAGGCGCTGCAACAGATGCAAACACCGGCTAGCACTTGCTGACCAGGTTTCTGGTCAGTTGAGTTACAGCCCGTGCGGCCCCATGGTGGTGCGACCCCTACAGGCTCTCACCACAAGGATGCGTGCGGCCAGATGGCTGGCCCTCTTGCCGCCGTTCAAGTCCCCCTCCGCCACCTGCGCCGTTACACCCGCATCCTCCCCTGCACCCAGCCCCGCCAAACCCTCCTCCTCCTCCTCCTCCTCCTCCACCACGCTGCGCCCCCGCCCGCGCGCCCTAGCTCCCTTGCCGCTGCCGTACCCCGCAGCGCCATCACCATCTGAGGATGCCGCTGCTTTCGCCGCTGCTTTCGCCGCAGCCGCTGCTGCAGCCGTTGCTGCCTCACCCCCGCCGCCGTTGCAGGGTGCAGGCGTGGTGGTGGCGTTGCCGGAGAGGTGCTGCTGGCGCTTGCGTGCCAGCGGCACGTCGTCATCTGATAGCGACGAGCTGCTGTCCCCGTCACGGTCACTGCCACTGCCCTCACTGTCACTGCCGCTGCTGCCGCGCCCGCTCTCCCCCTCACTGCCATCCGAGTCTGTGGGAGAGGCAGAGGCGGGTGTTGGGCTACCGCTATCACCATCACTCTCTGCCACAGGCAACGCACCAGGCGTGCGTCCCCCCAGCTGCCGCCTTCCTGCTGCACGAAGAGGTGTGGCCTGTCCTGCCTGGGTTGCTGCTGGCGCTGTGGTGGTTGCGGCACCGGCAGACCGCTGCCGCCCTCCCCTCCGGCTTGGTGCTAGTGGTGCTACTGCTGCTGCCCCCTCGTGGTGTCCCGCCACCGCTGTTGCTGCTGCTGCAACTGGCAACTCATCGTCAAGGTGTGCAAGTGCCGCATCCCATGGGTTAGCCCTCCGCCGCACTCCTCCCCCCTTTACCCTCCCCTGGCCACCCGCCTGCCGCTGCCCACCCCGCCGTCGTGCCCTGCCCTGCACCCCCACGCCACCACCACCCTCGCTGCCGCTGCCATCAGCATCGCTGCCTGCCTGCATCGTGACATCCTGCTCCTCCTCTTCCTCGTCCATGCCACCATCCCCGCCCACCGCCTCTCCCCCCCGCTCCCGCTCCTCATCCTCTAGCTGCTGATCCAGAAGCTGCACATCAGCCGCAGAGAGCCCCACGCTGCCGCTGAACGCACCAAACACCTCTGGGCCAACAGCTGCCGCCCCGTGCCGCGCCCTCCCCCCACCTCCTCCTCCGCCTACGCCTCCACCAGCGGAGGTTGATGGAAAGGAGGCACTAGTGAGCCCGTCCGCTGCCTGGCGGACCTCCTGCCACCGCGCGTGTGCGGCGAGCGCGGCCCTGAGCTCCAACACCCACCAGGCCACGTGCTGGCGGGACCGCGCCACCACCTGCACGGGTGCAACATCACAGGTGCGCTAGTTGTTCGTCGGATTCCTAGAGGTGGCCAAAACAGACCCCAACATCGCAAGGCGTGGCGACGGCAAGGCCAGCGCTGTGGTGGAATGCACACCTGACACGGTGCACACAGCTCACCATGGCGCGCATTTGCGGGAAGCCTTTACTTGTCGCCTCGGACAGCATGTCCGTGAACTGGGCAGCCACCAGCGCCGCCTGCAGGACGACACACACACACACACACACAGCGCGGGCCAACGCACACAAGGCATTGCTTGCATGCGTGGTTTGCTCTGGGATCTGTTGTGACAGTTGCAGCATCATGACACCTGTCGTGAACGCCATGCAATGATGACAGCGATGCTTGCATGCGTGGTCTGCTCTGGGCTAGGATGTCCAGTCCTACAGCGGTCAGCAGCATGGCACCGTCTCCCGCCTGCCCACAAGACCACAACGAGCCACCATGTGCATGCTGCGCTCTTCAGCACAGTGCCACCTCTAACTAACCGCCTCCCGCACCTTGCGTCGGATTACATCCCTGCTGTTGGCCGCCGCGTCCGCCAACGCCGCCGCCCTCAACGCCGCCTCTGCCCCCGCCGCTGCCCCCTGCCCCGCAGCTCCCGCCCCGCCCTCCTGCGCCCGACGCTGACCCTGCTGCTGCTGCTGCTGAGGAGCACCTGGCAGCGCCCCAGCCGCGTCCAGGCCCAGGATGTGCAGGTGCGGCGTGATGGCCACAAAGCGGTTCAACACGTTCAGCACGTGTCCGTCGCGCACCGCCTCCGCCATGGTGTACGCGTGGAAAGGACGGTACTCGGTGCACACACGCTCCCCCGTCGGCACCTCCTCCGCTGCGCCATCAACGTCCCCAGCGTCAGCATCACCGCTCTGCGCTGGCAATCCGTCCCGCCCTCGCTGTAAACCGTTGGCCACCGCTGTCTGCTTGCTGGTGCGCTGCCCTTCAGGCCCCGTGCGCCCTGCACAACCACCACCACTACCACCACCGACACCGCGTGCCGCACCACCTCCACCCTTTGGCATTGTGCTGCCCCCGCCACCACCACCACCACCACCGCCGCCCTGCTGCTTGCCTGCCCCCCCACCGCCACCACCACCGCCGCCCTGATGCTCCTCCTCCCCCTCCTCCTCGCCGTCACTGTCGCTCAGCACATCTCCCAGCACGTCGCAGCGCACCTGCCTGCCCACGCCAAACAGCTGGAGCGCCGTGTGGCTGGGCGTGGCAGTCAGCCCCACAAACGTCAGCGCGCGGTGCTGCTGCCGCCGCTGCCGCTGCAGCGCCAGCTCCTCCGCCTTCCCCACGCCCCCTCCACCACCACCACCTGGCGCATCTGCCATCTCACCCTCAGCCATCCGCTGCAGCTGGCCCAGAGTGGCATGCTCAGTCGCTGCGGGTGCAGGGGAGGGCGTGCCGGCAGCATCGGCATCAGCATGGGCGCTGGAGGGTAGGGCTGCCAGGGCCGCCCATGTGAGGGCTTGCTGGATGAGGGCATGAGAGCTCTGGCCGTGGCTGCGGTGCGCCTCGTCTGCAATGATTGCCACACGGCCACCACCGCCTGCCGCTGCCCTGCCAGCGCTGCGTTGCTGCACCGCAGGGGCTGGCTGCGAGAGTCCGCCCGCCTCTGTAGGTGTGGCTGCTGCTCCGGCTGCACCGTCCGCCGCCCCACCTGCAGTGCAGTGCTGTGCACCGACGGTGCTGCTTCCGTGCTGCTGCTGCTGCCTGCTTCCTGCCTCTCCATCTCGGCCCTCATCCTCCTCGCTGCTGTCACCGCCCAGCTGCTCAACCACCTCCTCCTCCACGGAGCCACCTTGCCATCGCTTACGCACCCGCCACCGCTGCTGCTGCTGCTGCTGCTCCGCGCCGCCGCCCGAGCGCTGCCCTGCCTGCCGCTTTCCACCGACCAAGGGCAAGGCAGGCTGTCCCCCAGGGTCGTTGTTGTCGCTGTCTGTGCTGCGGCCCTTGCTGTGGCTGCGGTGCTGCTGCTGCTGGTGCGGGGTAGGAGGGTGGTGGTGGTGGTGGTGGGTGGTGCGCGCCTGGCTGCGGGAGGCGGTGGTGAGCTTCTGCAGCGTGGTGAGGATGATGCGGGGCCGCTGCGGGCTGCCCAGGGGTGCGGCCAGGCAGGCCTTGAGCTCGGCGCAGCTGGTGACACGCCGCACGGCCTCTGGGGGCACACCAGCGCCTGCATATTGGGGTGTGTGTGGGTTGGTGGCACAGCGGCACGGGTGCATTGCGCGCTGCGACACACTCCGTGTTGCACTCGGTGTTCCACGTGTCCCCTAGTGACATATGCGCCCCTACTACTCCGCCTGTGCGCCTGAGTGGCATGCAGGCCCCTTCGCACTGCCAGTGAGGACCCAGCACTGAGTGTCATGAATGTCCTGCTCACACCCGCACAGACACCTAGCTCACACCCGCACAGCCACCCACCTGCGAGAAAGGCGCTGACTGTGGCGCCGAGCTGCGTGTCAAGCTGCACTCGGTCATTGACAACCAGCACCGTGTGGAAGGACGCGCCCTGCACGCCACAGGGTGACACGGCCACAGCGTCACGCGCCATGTGAGCCGCATGCACCTGCTGCCTGCTCTCCACGAAGACCGAGTCGCACCTGTTCGTCCCTGCATCCCAGCAACTGGCTGGCCAGGAGCGCGATGGTCAGGCTCTTGCCGGAGCCAGTAGAAGCCTGCAGAAGGTAGTTTGTGGCTGCTGGTGCCCAGCAGTCAGCGCGCACCGCCTGGAGCACCTGCGCCACCGCCTCCACCTGGTGAGCGCGTGCAGGGCGGCCAGTGGCTGCTTGCACCAGAGCGTGCAAGCGCTCCTGCAGCGCCTGCTGCTGCTCTTCTGCTGCCATGCTGGTGCACTTGCGTGGGTGGTGCACACGCGTTTCTCAAGCATCGGTGCCACTCCACGCCTTCTCACGGTCCCAGTCCCTGGGCACGCGCTACCGCGGCCATGCTCACTCTGCGCTCTGCGCTCTGCACCTCTGTGTCTCTGTGGTGGAGTGGTGGATCGACATGCACGTTTGTGGCTGAAAGCGCGCAGAAGGGGCGCCCATTGTGCAGTGAGCGATGCCCATCACGCGATGCGACTCCAGCAGCATGCGCACAGCTCGGACAACGCGCAGCAGCGCTCACGCCTGCACTCATCCCGGAGAGCTCGGCCCCTGGCGTGTCGTGCAGCAGCCGCAGCCAGCACCACTGGCAGCACCAATGGCAGCGCCAGCGCCATGCACGTCTTCTCACACAGGCAGCGGGCCAGAGGGCCGGACGTGGTCGCGCTCCAGGTGCGTGCCAAGCGCTGCCGCACACGAGAGGCAGTGCGCAGTGTGCAGTCAAACAGCTGCTGCCTGCACTGTGCCAAGCTCAGACTCACGTCCACGCCCTGGGACGCCGCGTGACGGGATACTCACCGCCCGCCCGCACTCCTCGTGCAGGACAAAGCGCTGCTGACGCTGAGCCAGGCACTGGCCGAGGACCCCAGCACCTTGTTCTTCTGCAAGGAGGGCCGCGGGCAGGCCTTTTACCTGGCCGTGCTGCGCCTGATGATGAAGAGCTACCCCGCCTCGCCGCAGCTCATCACGTGCGTGGCAGCACTCATTGGGGAGGCGGGGACCACAGCAACGAATGGCTCTCGTTGGGGAGTCCTTCTCCAGGCTTGCCAGGCCGTGGGGGCGACGCGGGGGCGCTGAAGGTGCTAGCCTCTCTTGACTCGCGTGTGTGTGGACCATCTGCGGGCCATTGAAATTGCCAGGAATGGCTGGCAACCCACCTTCCGACTCAACGTGTGTTTGCTGACCCACGCCAACATCTGATGGCCAGGGCCTTCACCATCACAGGTGGTCGCAACTGGCAGCATGGACGAACGTCTCCCCCTGTGCACACGCCACACCACACCACGTGCAGGTCAGCGGGCGGCAGCTGCGCGGCTCTGTGCTACTTCCTCCCCAGGCTGGACCGATTGGACCCCTGGGGCCTGGTGCTGGGGGGCCTGGGGGACGTGGTGACGGCACTGCTGTGCGTGCGGCCAGAGGTGTTCAAGGGCCGGTCGGGGGGCAGCGGCCTCAACAAAAAAAGGGACGCCTTTGTGCAGGTGAGGGGATGCAGGTGGTGGTGCATGTGGTGCCACATGGAATTAGCTGAGGAGACAGCACGATTCCTCCTGGTGTCTGAGCGGCGGTCGCCTTGGTTTCTGTGCGCCGAGGGTGAGGGTGGCAGTACAGTATGGCACCCAGGCAGCGTGTACATCACTGCGGGGGGTGATGATGATGAAGGCAGTCGCCGTGAGTGGCAAGTGCTGTGCTCATGCAGGCGCCTGGCGGGTTTGTGCTCTCTGTGTGCCAGCTGGGTGCCCAAAGGCGTTGCCCCGGCTGTCGTGCGCCGTGCTCATGCAGGCGCATGGCGGGTGTGCCCTGTACGTGCTGGCCATTGGTACGGAGCCGGGGCTACAGAGCCGGGGCCTGGGCTCACAGCTCATGAGGGCCATCACAGGCGTGGCCGACAGGCAGCAGGTGTGCTGTCCGAGGAGTCTGAGGGACAGGATGCAGCGGAGGAGAAGGATGCAGCGGAGGAAGAGCAGGTGGAGGAGG